>AWOL01S0027333.1:42628-141039 GCA_000715115.1 Nicotiana otophora | reverse complement strand
TAGCTGATAAGTGAGGCCATCAATAAACCTCATGATCCTCTCTCTGTCCATGGGAACCAACCAGATAGAATGACGGGCCAACTCGGAGAACTTCATCTCATACTGCATCACAGACATATCACCCTGGCAGATCCGCTCAAACTATCTACGCAACTCCTCTCAGGGGGATCGAGGCACGAACTTCTCCAAAAAGACCACGGAGAACTGCTGCCAAGTAAGAGGTGCTGCACCAATATGCCTACGCCTCTCGTAAGTCTCCCCCCATCTGAGTGCAGCCCCAGAAAACTGAAAGGTAGTGAATGAGACCCCACAAGTCTCCAAAATACCAGCAGTGTGGAGTATCCTCTGACACTTGTCCAAAAAGTCTTGAGCATCCTCTCTCTCTGTGCCATTTAAAAGTGGTGGCTGAAATCTCCCAAACCTCTCCAAGCTACACTGATCATCCTCAAGCATAGCAGGAACCAAATAATCCTGAATAACAGCAACCGACTGGGCTGGTGGTGCCTCTGGTGTCTGAAGTCTCTGAATAACCTGCTCGGGTGTGCGAGCGACGGGAGTGTGAGTGCCTCCCCTGGCCTGAGAAGTGGTTGCGGCTATAGAAATAGAGACCGCCTGAGCAAGGCCAGTACACGCTGTTAGAATCTGGGCTAGGGCCTCCTGAAGGCCTAGAATCACAATAGGCACAGGTGATGCCTGAGCTGATGCATCAACAACTGGAACTTGGTCCTGATCTGGGACAACCGGTGGATCTGTAGGTACTGCCCCAACTGCTGTACGGGATGCACCTCTGCCCCTACCACGACATCTACCGCGGCCTCGGCCTCTCGCGGCCCTGGCTGGTGGTACTGGTAGTTGGCCCTCCTGACCGGTAGCATGAATCCTCACCATCTGTGAGAGAATGAAACAACATAAGATTAATTACTAGAATCAACAGATTCGCACGACAAGAATTCAAGAGTGTGGAGTTTCCTAAAGGTTCTGCAGCCTCCTGAAGATAAGTACAGACGTCTCCGTACCGATCCGCAAGACTCTACTAAACCTGCTCATGACTCGTGAGACCTATGTAACCTAGGCTCTGATACCAATCTATCACGTCCTATCGTGGAACTAGGCAAGCTGACTCATTTCTAAAACAGACCAATAATTTTCATTTTAAAGATAATTTCAAGGTTATTAGACATAAAACCTTCATTAAAAGAGTTCAAATCAAAGAAAAATAGAAGTGCGAGGATCTGCACACAAGGTGCAGGGAGTAACGTGAGTACGCCAACTCAGTAAGTAACAACAATAAATAAAGACTGAGCAGTAGTGAGGAGCAATAAAGCATATAACGTTCATATCAGGAAATCTCAGTAAAATACTACATGCTCTTAAAATATCAGGATTTGAATCAAACATCTCGTTTAAACCCAGTTCCAGAAAAAAAAAAAAATTTAAAGACATTTTTCCAATAGTTTTTCAAACAAAGGCTCAATGCAAAGGTGAGCAAAAAAATGATGAAATCATAAACAGCCCCTCGGGCAAAACATCACTCATATACAGCCCATCGAGCAAACCTCATAGTCACTCGTGCCACTCGAGAATACCTCACAATCACTCTTACCACCTGGGCATACCTTACAATCACTCTTGCCACTCGGGCATACCTCACAATCACTCTTGCCTCCCAGTCACTCAGCACTCGGCACTCGGCACTCGCACTCAGTAGGTACCTACGCTCACTGGGGGTGTGTACAGACTCCGGAGGAGCTCCTTCAGACTAAGCGATATAACCTGCACGGACAACTCACGTGTGATAATAATACAGTATGCTGCCGGTGGGTAGCCCCGATCCACACTCATCCTCACAAATTAGGCCCTCGGCCTCACTCAGTCATAAAGTATGCTACAGGCGGGCAGCCCCGATCCATACTCATCCTAACAAATCAGGCCACTCGGGCATTTCAGTAAAACATGGCATTCGGACCAAAACATTTATATTCATCAAAATAGAGTCATCAAACTGAGTTATGCGGTAAACAAGTATAAACATGACTAAGTATAGATTTTCAATCGAAAACAGTGAGAGGATGGTAAACAACAGCCCCTAAGGGTCCAAACAGCATTGGCGCAAGGCCCAAACATGGCATTCAGCCCAATTTACAGAAACTCTTTCTAAAACATATAAGTATCAATGGTTTCAACAAAGTATGCAACTTTACAGTTGCTACGGGGTGGAACAAGTCACAAATCCCCAACAATGCACGCCCACACGCCCGTCACCTAGCATGTGCGTCACAAAAAAAATAGTAGAATGATACAAAATCTGGGGTTTCATACCCTCAGGACTAGATTTACAATCGTTACTTACCTCAAAACGTGAAACTCTTTACTCTACTTTGCCTTTGCCTCGCAAATCGGCTTCCGAATGCCTCGAATCTAGCCACAAATAATTCGTTTCAGTCAATAAAATTCATTGGAATTAATTCCACAAGATAATAATGATTTTTCCATAAAAGTCCAAAGATTAGCTCAAAAATCGCCTGTGGGGCCCATGTCTCGGAACCCAACAAAAGTTACAAAATCCGAAAGCCCATTCAACCACGAGTCTACACATACTAATTTTACCAAAATCTGACCTCAACTCGACCCTCAAATCTTCAAATCTTATTTCCAAATTTGTAAGTTCCAATCTCCGATTTACACCTCAAAATCATGTAATCTAGTCGGATTATTCGATGATAATTCAATATTATGGAGTAGAAATGATCACAAGGTACTTACCTCAAGTTTTCCTTGAAAATATATCAAAAATCGCCTCTCCTCAAGCTCCAATTTGTCAAAAATGGTAAATGGGATGAAGTCCCTGACTTTATAGTTCTTCCCAGACATCCTCAGTTCTGCCTCGATCTTGGCCTTCGATCGAAGTCCTCGATCCTGGTCGTTGATCCTGGTTCTCGATCCTGGCCCTCGATTATGTATTCGACCCAGCCTACGACCATTACCCTCGACCCTGGGCTCGATCATGGCTTCGATCGTGGCCCTCGACTCTGGGCTCGATCATGGCTTCGATCGTGGCCCTCGACCCTGAGCTCGATCTGGGCTTACATCTGGGCTCGATTTCTGGGCAGAAGCAATTTCCAAAAGAAGGAAATTACAGCAACTATTCTAGTTCAATTTTTGATCCGTTAACCATCCGAAACTCACTCGAGGCCCGCGGGAGCTCAACCAAATATACCAACAAGTCCTAAAACATCATACGAACTTAGTCGAATCCTCAAATCACCTCAAACAACAGTAAAACCATGAATTACACCCCAATTCAAGCCTAATGAATTTTGAAATTTCTAATTTCTACAAACAACTCCGGAACCTTTTAAACCACGTCCGATTGACCTCAAATTTTGCACACAAGTCCTAAATGACATAACAGAGGTATTCCAATTTTCAGAATCGGATTCCGACCCCGATATCAAAAAGTCAACCCCCCGGTCAAACTTCTCAAAGATAAAACTTTCCGCATTTTAAGCATAATTCCTCTACGGACTTCCAAATAATATTCCGGACATGCTCCTAAGCCCAAAATCACCATACGGATCTATTGGAATCATCAAAATTCAAATCCGAGATCGCTTACACATAGGTCCATATCCGGTCCACTTTTCTAACTTAAAATTTTCAATTATGAGACTAAGTGTCTCATTTCACTCCGAGTTCCTTCCGGAGTGGAACCCACTAACCCGATATAACATAATATAGCTGAATAACACCAAAAAGAAGTAGGAATGGGGAAAACGGGGTTATAACTCTCGAAATGACCGGCCGGGTCGTTACAACTTCGCCCCGCCATAACACCACAATCCTCAACCCAGACTCACCACGCAAGACCCGAGCATAAAACCACAACAACCTAAGGCTCATAACCCACTGAATATTGTCTTAAATATCCCCAAAATTTCCACAAGCACGCGCTCATAGAATCAACGCCTCAGTGCTCAAGCTACAGTTAAAACCCGGCCTCATGTCCTACAGACTAGCCCGACATCAACACAATAAAATCACATCTCGCACCTCATCTAGGGAATCACAAGCCGTCGATGCATAACTGATACCGAGGGCCCATGTGCGCATACGTATGCGTGGAAGGAATTCAAAGAGTTACACTTCAAGCTAAATCAATACCGCACGAAAAGCATTCAAGAATGTGAAACTTTCCTAAAGCTTCTGCAGCCTCTCGAAGATAAGTACAGACGTCTCCGTACCGATCCGCAAGACTCTGCTAAACATGCTCATGACTCGTGAGACTTATGTAACCTAGGCTCTGATACCAACTTGTCACGACCCAAAATCTGACTATGGTCGTGATGGCACCTATCGTGTTACAAGGCAAGCCTACTTCCCAAATTATTACTACTAAACCAATTATAAGAATTTAATAAAATATTTCAACATTTAAATTTATCCTAAACTAAATCAACTATAATTATAATTATAGAAATACGGAAACGAGCCCCAAACATCGGGGTGTCACTAAGTCATGAGCGTCTAAATCTATGAGCTATGAAATGGAAACTGTCTAAATGCCAATACAATCCAAAAGAAGAAATGATGAAAGGAGTAACAAGGTCCTACGGACGCTAGCAGCGACCTTCCAATCTCCATAGATAGCCGGCCCGAACTCAACGATCGCTGCGCTCTAACTCACCTGGATTTGCACATAAAGTGCAGGGTATAGTATGAGTACAACCACCTCAACAAGTAACAGAAATAACTAAGGAACTGAACAATAGTGACAAGTTAAGTAAATCAGACCAATTATTTATTTTCACAATTTAAAAATAAACACAAATAAATAGGTAAATTCCATAACTCGGTAAATGCTACAAAGAAGTTTAACAGATAAATGCAGCAACAACACAAATAAATACAACCTCACAGCAGTGTCACTCCGTCACTCAGCACTCACATCAGCACTCAATACTCAAAACACTCAACACTCTGCACTCACTGGGGGTGTGTACAGACTCCGGAGGGACTCCCAAAGCCCAAGAGCTAAGCACGGACAACTCACGTGCTGCACAGACAACTCAGGTACCATAATATCAATACCTGGATCTGCACGGTCAACTCACGTGCTACGCGGACAACTCACGCGTTATGGTATCAATACCTGGACCCGCACGGTCAACTCACATGCTACGCGGACAACTCACATGCTATGGTATTAATATCCTCACAACTAGGCCCTCGGCCTCACTCAATCATGTACCTCACTAGCCTCACCATCATCAACAATAAGGGAACATAGCTCACATCAAGTATCACCGCATATTAGCAATTAATAGAGATTGAGGTAAACATGTACAATAATTTCTATGACTGAGTACAAATAATTTGGGCATGAATAAAGCCTAAGCATGATCTCTAACATGAAGGCAAACAAGTTCAACAACAAATAAAAACATAACCACAAATAAAAGCCATTAGTCCTCACAGCCTCACGGGACGGACCAAGTCTCAATCCCTCGCAGTGCACACCCACACGATCATCACCTAGAGTGGGTATCACTTCCAAACAATCACGTGATGTCAAATCTCCTGGTTTATACCCTCAAAGCCAGAGTTAAAACTGTTACTTTCCTTAACAGAGTAAAAATCCTACTCCGGGATGCCCTCGTCTCTGGACTCGGTCTCTGAATGTTCTGAATCTCATCACAATCAGTACAATACCATCAATATATGCTAATGGAATGAATTCCACAAGAAAAACTACAAAATATGCAAAAAATCCGAAACCGGCCAAAACCCGACCCCCAGGCCCATGTCTCGAAATCAGTCAAAAATGGTAGAATAATAAACCTCGTCCTCTCCCGAGTCTAACCATATAAAATTCATCAATATCCGACATTGTTTGGTCCTTCGAATCCTTAAATTACCTATCCAAAAATCCCAATTACAACCCCTCATTTTCACTAATTACAACGATTAAACAACGGAAAATCACTATATATTCAAGTATTAGGGCTCAAGTAACATACCTCAACGGAACCCCCTAGATTCCCTCTTCAAGTCTCCTAAAAGCTCCAAAACCGGATAGAAAAGGTGAAGAATGCACCAAAATTCGCGAAGTGTGATATATAGGATCTGCCCCAGGGATTCCGCACATGCGGACCCTTTCTCGCACCTGTAGACTCGCATCTGCGTTCCCAGGTGCGCATCTGCGAAAGTCACTTAGACGCCAAGCTTCGCACCTGCGGGCTCGCCGGTGCGATCCTCTCTTCCGCACCTACACTCAACGCCAGGCCTCCATTTTCCGCATCCGCAAAAAGACTCTCGCATCTACGACCATTGCACTTGCAGTCCCCAATCCGCAGGTGCGGACACACCAGAAGACTGTGCACCAGTAGATTTCCAGCAGTTCAACTTCACAAATTTCAATTTGTTAGCCATCCGAACCACACCTGAGCCCCTCGGGACATCAACCAATAATTCCCACATGTCATATATCACTATCTGAACTTAGTCGAACCTTCGGAACACCCAAAACAACACCAAAACACCGAATCAACCTCGAATTCAAGCCTAAGAACTTTTAAACTTCCAAAATTCGCCAACGACTCCGAAACCTATCAAACCACGTCCGAATGACCTCAAATTTTGAACACAAGTCACAAATGACACTACGAACCTACTCCAACTTCCAAAATTTCATGCCGACCCCGATACCTACTTTTCCACTACCGACCAAAATCGCCAAATTTCTAACTTTCGCTAATGCAAGCCTAATTCTACCACGGACCTCCAAATTACATTTCGGACACACTCCTAAATCTAAAATTACTCCACGAAGCTAACCGAATCATAAAAATCCAAGTCCGAACTCGTTTACTCATAAATCAACTTCCGGTTGACTTTTCTAACTTAGCTTTCTAACTAAGAGATTACGTGTTCATTTCACTCCAAAACTACTCCGGATCCAAACCTACCAACTCGATGCAACTCAACATAGCTGAACAACACATAAATAAGCAGAAATGGGAAAAACGGGACTACAACTCTAGGAACGACAGGCCGGGTCGTTACACACACTGACGAGTGTTCTGATCTTTGCTAAAGGATGAATTACTTTATTATTTGATAATTAAATTAAAGAATTTAATTTAGTCAAATAAATTTAGTTATTTGTCCAAACAAAATATTGTTATATTCTTTGCTAGCACAGATAATATAATTAATATTGTGAACAAATTGAAATTTTCTATTTGGAATAGATAATTAAATTATATCTCTTGATTGAATATATATATATATATATACATGTGTGTGTGTGTGTGTGTGTTCTCGTGTGTGATATATATTTGGTACTTATAATTAATAGTTATTTATATATGGAATATATATTAAATATTAATAAGGGACAAATTCAAAATCCACAAAACACCATTTTAATTCTTCCTCGGAATTATTTTTCTATAGTTCAACTTTGACTTGGAAAGGAATTAAAACATCATTTTAATTCTTCCTTGGAATAATTTTTCTAAAGTTCAACTTTGACTTGAAAAGGAATTAAAACACCATTTTAATTCTTCCTCGGAATTATTTTTCTATAGTTCAACTTTGACTTGGAAAGGAATTAAAACATCATTTTAATTCTTCCTTGGAATAATTTTTCTAAAGTTCAACTTTGACTTGAAAAGGAATTAAAACACCATTTTAATTCTTCCTCGGAATTATTTTTCTATAGTTCAACTTTGACTTGGAAAGGAATTAAAACATCATTTTAATTCTTCCTTGGAATAATTTTTCTAAAGTTCAACTTTGACTTGAAAAGGAATTAAAACACCATTTTAATTCTTCCTCGGAATTATTTTTCTATAGTTCAACTTTGACTTGGAAAGGAATTAAAACATCATTTTAATTCTTCCTTGGAATAATTTTTCTAAAGTTCAACTTTGACTTGAAAAGGAATTAAAACACCATTTTAATTCTTCCTTGGATTTATTTTTCTAAAGTTCAACTTAGACTTGTAAAGGAATTAAAACACCACTTTAATTCTTCCTTTTCCATTCACTTATATATAGAGATATATTTGTGAACACGAAGAAGATATGATAACCTCTAAGGTGTATGTCTGCCCTAAAAAGTCAAGAGAAAATATTATTGCGAGAAACTTATTTCTTGTTATTCTACCTTTTAGTTGAGATTTTTGACAAAATTTCAACATAATATTTTTTCATTCAATTTGTTCGTGGTTTTCATTGATCAAAGATTTGATAGTAAAGATCGGTATCGGTGTAGATACGCATTATCACAACCCAAAATCCTAACCTGTCGTGATGGCTCCTAACGTAGTACTAGGTAAGTTGACTTCTCACAAATATTTCCAACACTTTTAACAAGAATGAATTTAAAGCAGTTTTAGTAGTAAATGATCTCGTAACCGGGATACAAAACCCAAAACATAATGCGGAATTCCCAACTATTGGGGTGTCATAGAGTACATGAGCATATATACATCACCAACGTGGAAAATACGGTCTATAATAATCTGAGACCAAATACAGTAATCAAGAAGATAAGGAAGGAGAGACAAGGTGTAACGACCCGATCGGTCGTTTTGAGCTCTAGCGCGTCGTTCAATAGCTTGAGGCCATGAGCAGCTTCACTTTTGGTATTAGGACTTGTGCATATGGTCGGAATTAAATTTCGGGAAGTTAGGAGTTGGATCAGAAAGAAAATTCTTATTTCGAAAGCTTTAAGTTGGAAGACTTGACTAAGATTGAATTTTTGAGTAAACGGCCTCGGAATTGTGATTTGAAGGTTCCAACAGGTTCGTATAATGATTTCGGACTTGGGCGTATGTTCGAATCGGGTTTTGGGTGCCCCGGGAGTATTTCGACACCTATTGCGGAAGTTGGCATTTTGGAAGAATTTCACAAATTTGGGTTGAAGTGCATTTCAATGTTATCAATATCCGTTTGGAATTCTAAGTCTGGGAATTGCTCCGTATGGTTATTCCGGTATTGGGAGGGCATTCAAAAGTGGATTTGGAGGTCCGTATGTCATTTTGGAGTCATTTGGCTAAAGTTAGAAATTTGAAGGTTTTTGAGAAGTTTGACCGGGAGTGGACTTTTTGATATCAGGTTCGGAATCCTATTCCAAAATTTGGAGTAGGTCTGTATCGTGATTTACAACTTGCACGCAAAACTTGGTGTCACTCCGAGCAGTATAAGTATATTTTGGCGCGTTTGGAGTAAGTTTGATGAATTTGATATTTCTAAGATGAATCAATTTGGTTTGGGGTATGATTCTTAGTTTTGATGTTGTTTTACACGTTTCGGGAGTTCAAGCGAGGCTGTTTTATGATTTAAAACTTGTGGGTATGCTTGGGGAGGGCCCCGGGGGCCCGAGTGTTAACAGGACGAGACTCGGACTAATTGTGGGATTTGGAGGAAGAGCTGAAACTTCCAGCTTCTGGTATGATCGTACCTACGCATGGGCAGCCGCAGGTGCGAGCTCGCAGGTATGAGCCACCAGTCGTAGATGCGAAGGAGAGGAGCTGGCCAGCAACCGCAGATGCGAAGTATTTTAGCACACCTGCGAACAAGCAGGTGCGAAGGATTTGCACGCAGAAGCGAATGGATGCGCAGGAGCGAAGGGACAGGCGCACCTGCATTTGCGCAGAAGCGAGCCATTGTCTGCACGTGCGGTGCAAGGCCAAAATAGAGAAATACGCACCTGCAAGAAATTGTCCGCAGGTGCGAAAATCACAGAAGGCAGAACCTTCATTTAAGTCCAGAGTTGCGTATGTTTAGCCCTTTTCCTTCATGTTTAGGGCCATTGTGGAGCATGTTGAGTAGGGATTTCAACTAGCAACTTTAAGGTAAGTTAGTTCTTCACACTTTGATTTAAATTCATAGATTATAGATAGATTATAACCGGTAAATCTTGGAAATCAAGTGTCTAGATGAAAAACCTAGATCTTTATAGAAAGGAGATTTTAACCACTAAAATGGTTATGGAATTGGATAGAAATCATATGTTTGAGTTCATAAGGTGATGGGCCCGAGAGTGATTTTATCGACTTTTCGAACAGAGTTGGGAATTGTTGTAAATAGGATTATAATGAGTATTAGAATATATATTTATGGATTTGCTTACTTATTGACTAGTTTTGGAGCGTTGGGCATCGATTTGAGTTGATTGAATGGCTTGGAAGCCGGTTATGAAACTTCGGATCGAGGTAAGTCACCTTTCTAACGTTATAAGAGGGAATTAACCCCATAGGTGAAATAAATTAATATATGCTTCTAATTGTGGCATGAGGTGACGAGAGCCCGTACCTAGCTACCAATTATGCCTTTGTCCGGGTAGTCTAGGTTTACATCATGCCTTGTTAACATTGTTGTCGATTTATGTTATTGTTTGCCTTGAGAAGATGCAAGATTGAGGTTGAGTAACGATTGTCTTGAAAGAATGGAAATTTGAAGAAATTAAGATTTAAATGGTTTCATTTGAACTTCGTAATTTCGAAAAGAATTGAGGAATATTATTATAGCTTAAGAAATCTATGTGTAACCGCGTCGCATGTATGATTCGCGAACGGGATAATTTCCTTAAAAAACTTCAAGTTGAATTTCCCTTATTTTGAAAAGAATCATGAAAGAAATATGATTTAAATGTTAAACTTATATTTGGCCGCGTCGCAGGTATGATTCGCGAGTGGGGTATTGCCTTAAATTTATATTTGACCGCGTTGCATGTATGATTCGCGAGCGGGGACCACATCGCATGTATGATTCACGAGCGGGGAAATTTATAGATGCATCTATGGTTCACGCCATTCGACCCTCTGGCAGTGCACGGTTTTAATATTATGTTGGATCGGGCCGTACGACCTCA
Source organism: Nicotiana otophora (assembly GCA_000715115.1). Classification (NCBI taxonomy): domain Eukaryota; kingdom Viridiplantae; phylum Streptophyta; class Magnoliopsida; order Solanales; family Solanaceae; genus Nicotiana; species Nicotiana otophora. The sequence goes on along the minus strand of AWOL01S0027333.1, from coordinate 130,158 downwards.
ACATGATTTGCCCATGCTTGTATTGCTTTCCCTGAAATTTATGACAATTGACATGGCCTCACTGGCCGGAGATATAAATTGTTAAAAGATGAAAATAAATTTTGAGATTCCTTAATTATAAAAGAATTGTTTACTTTCTTCAAAATAATGAGCTTACATCTGTTCTACAAAATCCATACTTAATCATACCATTGGTATTTGATTTATAGCCCATATTAAGTGTCGAAGTCGACCCCTCGTCACTACTTTTTCAGGGTTAGGCGGGATACTACTGGGTATGCATAGATTTACGTACTCATACTACACTTGCTACACATTTTTGTGCAGGTACACATATGTTTAGCGGCCTTGTGGTCGCAAAGGCGCGATTATGGCGGGGACTTAGGTGAGCTGCATTCTATACGACGCACCGCAGCCAACAGAGTCTCCTTCAGAGTATATTATTTTCTTTCCTGTCCAAGTTGTATTGCGGACAATTATTGTAATTTATTTTAAATTTCTAGAAAAAGGCTCATGCACTTGTGACACCGGGTTCTGGGATGATTATGGGATGTTCACTATTGGAATTGGAAAACATTGTTATTTATTCTGTAAATCCATCTTTTACTAGGTAAATTGAGAGAAATTTACGATGTTCACTTGGCTTACCTGACAGTGGTGTCCGGCGCCATCACGGCCTTTAACGGATTTTGGGTCGTGACAACATGGTATCAGAGCACTAAGTTAACTTAGGTCTCACGAGTCATGAGCGAGTTTAGTAGAGTCTTGCGGATCGGTACGGAGATGTCTGTACATATCTTCGAGAGGCTATAGGGCTATTAGGAGCACTTCCTTTCTTGATTCTCATCGTGCGATTTGATTCCTTTGAGGCTTATGCCTTCATTTCTTTCCCAATCAATCTTATATCGCATGAAGTGCTAGTTATAAATTGGGAATTGAGGAATTGTAATGGTTCTACAGATGTGGTGTGGGATGTTTCTCCCTGCGTAGCTGATTGGCCTATTGTCGTCGCCATGTGGAAGGATATTCTGTCATTTCAGCTCAGTAGCTGTACTTCTGAGAGCTTTGAGGCTATGCACAGTGTTTACCCGAAAAATGGATAGAGTTGAATTTATACGTAGTTCCGAGGATATATGGTGTAACTTAACACAAAATGCAAGGATAAATAAAAAATGTAAATATATATGGCAAAAGAATCGATGGAATTCGGTGGTAAATTGTGGTACCAGATCATCGCTCCCTTCGAGAGGGTCTCCCCGAACCTTTTCAACAACACGGATTCGATCTCATCATCCTCCAAATCATTGCCTTTTATAGCACATGTGTAAGAGGTGACATGTTAGTTAGGATCGGTCGTACCATTATATTTGGGAATTTCGGGCATACGAAAGTTTTTGGGGATTGGCTTCGATGCCGCACTCGACGGAAAAGGCTTTTGTATGAATTTTTTCGAATCAAGCCCCTTTATCATTGGTGGAGCCCCCGGGATTTGATCGACCCTGGCATTCTACATTTCCACCCTCTTGTCGTTGGCTTCGACTAGTTTAGGGAGTTCCTCGAGCAATTTAGTAATTCCAGGAGTAGTCCCCGATTCTTGCTCGTTAGATTTCACTATGGCGGGCTCTATTCTGGGGGTGACTTCTCAAAGTGGATTGAAATTCAGCCTACTTTGTGCGCGAGTTTGGCTCTGTAGCTGAGTTATCTCTACTTGTTGGTCTTGAAGCATCTCAAAGATCATATGTAAGCTGGCCGCAATTTCTCCTGCGTTTTGGGTGTCTTGGGCTACGGATTGAGTATCGCCCTGAATGCTTCTTTTTGGTTCGGAACGTTGGTTCACCTCCAAAGCTATTTGTGAATTGACATCTAATGGTATTCCGGCTCAAATTTTGGGTACTTCGATTTGAGCCTCGGGTGCCAAGTTATCGTTAATTGGCATTCCGGTCCTGGGTGCCAAGTTGTTGGTTTCATCTTGAAGGCCGGCTTCGTAATCAATCGGTGAAGCCATTTGATTGCTGGTTATTCGTAGCTGATCCGACATTCAAGATGTTTTCGGAAATAAGTGAAAAGCACAATAGTATGTTTTTTCAGATTTGTATCAAGTGACCACTGTTATCCTCGGCCCCACGGTGGGCGCCAAACTGTTTACCCAAAAAATGGATAGAGTTGAATTTATACGTAGTTCCGAGGATATGTGGCATAACTTAACACAAAATGCAAGGATAAATAAAAAGTGTAAATATAGATTGGAAAGAATTCTAAAATAGATAATGCTATCAGGAACAATGAATCTCAGGATTTAATAAATAGAATCAATCTAAGAAATCTGAAAGAACGGTTCTTTTCTGTAGAAGAATATAGCCCTTTTATTACAATGTAAGCCTTGGAAAAACCTGTCCTACAGAAATAGTAACCAAGCCCTTTTATAGTGGAGGGATTTGGCTCTAAGAATAATAAAATAAACATTCAGTAGGAGTCCCATGATAAGTCAGCTTTTCCATGATTTCTGCCAAGATTATCTCTAGTGGGTTTGCAACGGCTTTTGTTTGTGAGCTCGATCTTGCTTAGAACCCTTGATTTTGGTTTGAGCTTGATTTCGGCTCGAACTCATGAACTTGGTTCGAGCCCGATCCTGGCTCGAGCCCTCGAATTGATTTGAGGTCAATGTTGGTTTGTCTCTGGATTGTCAGCATGGTAGATTTTGATTCGAGCTTGGTAATGATATCGAACTTGACACGGATCGGCCTCCCCTGGTTCGAGGATAGTTTGCTCCACCTTCGGGATCTCACTTTGATAAATCATCGTTTGAACTCGATCGGACGTACTAAGGCCGAAACCTCTTTCGACCGTATACACACAAGTTGCTACAATGCTCATGAGTTGTTATCGCACAGTATTGATGTGGTGGTAGGGTGCTTGCCCATGTGTCAGGGCAGTGAATGACTTGAAAGTAGGTTTACTTAGTGCATGATTCAGAGATTCGGTATTTTACTTCCGACGGAGGAAAGTCAATCGAACTGAGGATGTTCAGACTTGGGCTGATGGAGTAGCGGGACTCAATATTTTCGAGCATGGTGGAATCTTCGCCTGTGATATGGCATCATTTTCCTTGATTTGTTATAATCTATTAAGTTCTCCGGTATTATGGTTTCCTTCAATTCGCCTTGGGGAAGAGTATTATAAATGGTGCCGAGAAAGTGGCTGTTAGAGGTCGTAGTGCGCAGAGGTTCAAGATCGATTCAGCATTCCTGGTATTGATGGCTCGAGAAAGATAATTTCCGGAAAGGTTTAAAGTTGGTAGCGATCTATCGGTTCAAGTGCTACAGAGGTAGATTTTGATTTAAGGCAACAACTGGGTAGCGAAGGATGAGGAAGGACATGTGGGAGGTTTCTTGTGGTGGTTAAGTTCCTAGAAGGCCAAGTGTGAGACACAGAAGTCGAGTAGTTGCTTAAATGAGAGGGTTTGACCAAAGTGGGAGAGTGGCAAGGTAGCATATGGGTTACAAGGTAGGATAACTACACGTTTTGAGGAAAGTTTAGAGTGATTTGGGATTCATGGTGGACAGTGACTAGGTCTACGGACTTAATTTTAAATATTGGCTATTATATGGCGGGAGATTGGATACAACAGAAAAGAGTTGCTTGATATGAAGAAAGATACAACATGACTTGGGATTGGAATGTATTGTTGCACCTTTAGCTGACGTCCATGAAGAGTGAACGAACTGGTGCAGCTAGTGCATGAGCTCGAACTCAAGATGATCTACTGATTTCGTAGTAATTATACCCAGTGCAGCGACGTTGGAATATGTTGGCATGTAATTTCCACAGGTGGGTTATCTCCTGTGAGCAGGATAGCGGTTGCGTGGTGATTGGCAAAGCTTCTGCGAAGAATTCTACTGGCTACCCAGTAAGAGATTTAATATGTAAATGTGGCTAGTGGTTCGGAGTGTTTATTAAAGGTTAATAGAAGGATTTCAAGGATTTTGGCGCGTTGATTGTGCTGGATCATGTCGATGAAGGAAAAATCTTGGTGGGTTCCAGGTTTATGCAATAGTAGCTTCAAGCTAAATGGAGAGTCCCACCGCCTACAGTTGGATTGCATGGTCGTCTATTTGTAAGATTTCTGGTTATCGACATATTGATGGGTTATTACGACTAAGGAAAGAGAACATCAGTGGTAATTTGAAAAAGTGATTTAAGGAATGTGTGCTATAGTTGGCCTTACCGATTCATGCTTAGGCTTTAGGAAGACTCAGGAATTCTGCTTCGTGTAGAGGCGACATACAAGGAAGATAATTCGGCCAGGTGCTTCTTTGAGGGGTGCTTATATGCTAGCGGAGACTTGGATTTGATTATATTCGGGACCAAGTAAGAGTGGGTGACTCTCAATAACGGTCCTAGTAGATTCAAAGTTAAGGTGTGGTGTGTAAGGATTTCGAGTCCATGGTATGGTTGAATATCGAGCTTTTGCAGCGGATATTGATAAAGGAGCTGTTGTTATTTCTAAGGAAGATCCAGAGTAAATTAGGAGAAGTCGGGTTTTGGTTAGAAATGGTTGAATTGGCATGATGATGGGAATGATTAGCTCCTTCAGCATGTTAGGTTGTGCAAGTGATTTGTGGCGGTACATGCGATGTTTGACGGCTGCCGTAATTGATTTTATTTGGGGGCATTTGAGCTTTATGGAATTTTAGGTGTAGACAGATCCCAAAAGGATTGTGGTGGTTTAGACCACTACTTGAGGTTGCTATTTGCTACAGGTATGAGGATTCAGTCGCGAGTTGAGATGGTTCTCTTGGAACGAGTTAAGTAAAAGGTTTCTATGTGGTGAAGTGTTAACCCTATTAGTAGTTCGGAAGTTAAGATGAAATTCTTGTACTCTTGTGCATCAGCATGACTAAGTGCAGTGATCGGCATGGGATTCGGAAGTTGAGGATCAAGGTTGCAGTTTGGTGTTTACAAGAATGTCAAGAGCTCGGATGAGCGGGAAAGGATTTAGATGGTTAGAGTAAGCTGGTATTGTGTTTGGTGTCACCTGAGATCGGTGCCTGATGTGAAGAGGCTTTGCATACTGAATGCAGATTCTTGAGTTTGCTTTACAGCGATTGGTGTGGCAGGTAATATGAATGTACAGTTTTGTTACCTGGTGCCGAAGGTCATGGGAGCATATCCCATGGGAAGATTGTATAAGTGTGATGTGTAGTCACTTGATTGATTGAAAAATGGAAACCAAGTATGAAGATTTTGGTAACATCGCTAATTGGGAATTTATGCTTGGAGGGCGCTCGGTTCATTTGGTAGTGCAATGTGTAAGTTTATTCTGGTTATGATGGACCCTTGAAAGGTTATTAGCCTAGTACGGTGCGATCAGAATCGGTTTAAGTTATATGGATGGATTTAAAAGTGAATATGGGCTCTATGTCAGGCCGGATGTGTTCATTTCGGCATAGAGCTCCTTATGAAGGAGTATTCGGACGTTGTATGTTATTTCGTCGTCGGCTATTTCATGTAATACTATATTGCGCCGTGTGAGTTGTGGAACTGCTTGATAAATTTCCTATGTGCTGAGGTTCCGCATAGCGATGGTGTTGTATGAGAGGGATGGCTCTCGAGATTCAGATCATATATTGCACCATAGTTGTGCTCGTGTTTTGTAGCATATGGCGCCATCCGTCTCCCCCAGGGATGGTATTATGCACTTAGCGTGCATGTGGCCGATATTCTTTTATTTTGTAATAATGAGCATTCTAGCTCGGTAAGTATCTCCTTATATAGATTTTATGTTTGGATCGGGTTGCGCGCCGCAACAGTGTGATGTTGAGTACAATCCCCTATATTCTATTTTGCGTGTTTTGTGTCCCATTTTCTGAGGAAGGTTCATGACACCTTTTCAGTTGTCTAATTAGTTACGTGGGTTTAGTAATCCCTTCCAAAGTTCATTTTCCTAATGTATCATGTTCGAGTTGTTAGCTTGTTGGCACATTGTGGCATCATATGAGACCTTTGATCGTGTCTGAGGTGGCTTATTGCCTGAGCAGCTTGTACTGGGGTGAGACACAATTATTGGACCCGGGATCAGTGCGATCAGATTATATAAAGTATAGTAAAGAGAAAATACCATCATTTGGTTATAATGGGGTGACAATTTTAGTCAGGAGGAGAGACTCAATGATTTATTGACTCTGCAGTCGGTTATGAATTTCTATATGCCTCTTCTATCGTGACGGTATTTCAAAAGTTGAAACCAGACTTATATATGTCATAAGGTGCATGGTGAGCATTAGATTCGGGGAATGTCGGCTCTTATGATCAGAGAATGTTATTATGGTCATGTGAATGTTGCGGTGCATGGTGTGAATTCGGCAAAGGTATGCAGTCGTGTTCTAGTACATCGTGTGGTGATTGATACGATGTTCGTATGTTAGAAGTGGGCCTGGTAGAAAATTTTGGATGTTGGAACTGGACTCTACGGTTTATTTTCCTTAATAAAAGAGAATGTCTTCACATTTGATCGATCTAATGTGCTCAACTGAGTTGTGGTAGCACGGGTAGGTGCACGAGGGGTTAAATAGTGATTTCGGACAGCTCCAGCGCAGTTCTTAGCATGTTCGAGGACGAACGTATATTTAAGTGGGAGAGAAAGTAACGACCCGACCGGTCGTTTTGAGCTCTAGCGCGTCATTCAGCAGCTTGAGGCCATGAGCAGCTTCACTTCAGGTATTAGGACTTGTAATATGGTCGGAATTGAATTTTGAGAAGTTCGGAGTTGGATCGGAAAGATAATTCTCATTTCAAAAGCTTTAAGTTGGAAGAATTGACTAAGATTGGATTTTTCAGTAAAAGGCCTCGGAATCGGGATTTGAAGGTTCCAATAGGTTTGTATGATGATTTCGGACTTGGGTGTATGTTTGAATCGGGTTTCGGGTGCCCCGAGAGCGTTTCAGCACCTATTGTGGAAGTTGGCATTTTGGAAGAATTTCACAAATTTGGGTTGAAGTGCATTTAAATGTTATCGATGTCCGTCTGGAATTCCATGTCTGGGAATAGCTCCGTATGGTGATTCCGGTATTGGGAGCGCGGCCAGAAGTGGATTTGGAGGTCCGTAGGTCATTTTGGATTCATTTGGCTAAAGTTAGAAATTTGAAGGTTTTTGAGAAGTTTGACCGTGAGTGTACTTTTTGGAGTAGGTCCGTATCATGATTTAAGGCTTGCACGCAAACTTTGGTGTCACTCCCAGCGGTATAAATATATTTCGGCGCATTTGGGGTAAGTTTGAAGAATTTGAAATTTCTAAGATGAATCAATTTGGTTTGGGGTATGATTCTTAGTTTTGATGTTGTTTTACACGTTCCGGGAGTTCGAGCGAGTCCGTTTTATGATTTGAAACTTATGGGTATGATCGGGCAGGGCCCCAAGGGCCCCGAGTGTTAACCGGACGAGGTTCAGACCAATTTTGGGATTTGGAGGAAGAGCTGAAGCTTCCAGCTTCTGGTATGATCGCACCTGCGCTTGGGCAGTCGCAGGTGTGAGCTAGCAGGTGCGAGCCATAAGTTGCAGGTGCGAAGGAGAGGAGCTGGCCAGCTACCGCAGATGCTAAGTATTTTAGGGCACCTGCGAACACACAGGTGCGAAGGATTTGTGCGCAGAAGCGGATGGATGCGCAGGAGTGAAGGGACATGCGCACCTGTGTTTGCGCAGAAGCGAGCCATTGTCCGCAGGTGCGGTGCAAGGCCAAAAGGGAGAAATGCGCACCTGCGAGGAATTGTCCGCAGGTGCGGAACCGCAGGTGCGAGTGTAACTCCGCAGGTGCAAAAATCGCAGAAGGCAGAACCTTCATTTAAGTCCGGAGTTGCGCATGTTTAGCCCATTTCCTTTATGTTTTGGGCGATTGTGGAGCATTTGGAGAAGGGATTTCAACTAGCAACTTGAAGGTAAGTTAGTTCTTCACACTTTGAGTTACATGCATAGATTATGGATAGATTATAACCGGTAAATCTTGGAAATCAAGGGTTTAGATGAAAAACCTAGATTTTTATAGAAAGGAGATTTTCACAACGAAAATGGTTATGGAATTGGAGAGAAATCATAGGTTTGAGTTCATAAGGTTATCGTTAATGATTATCTTCGAAAACTTTCGGAATTCGGGCATGTGGGCCCGAAGGTGATTTTATCGACTTTTCGAACGGAGTTGGAAATTGTTGTAAATAGGATTATAATGAGTATTAGAGTATATATTTATGGATATGATTACTTATTTACTAGTTTTGGAGCGTTGGGCATCGATTTGAGTTGATTGAATGGCTTGGGAGCCGGTTATGAAACTTAGGAGCGAGATAAGTCTCCTTTCTAACCTTATAAGAGAGAATTAACCCCATAGGTGAAATAAATTCATATATGCTTATTGTGGCACGAGGTGACGAGAGCCCGTACATAGCTACCAGTTATTCCTATGTCCGGGTAGTCTAGGTTTACATCATGCGTTGTTAACATTGTTGTCGATTTATGTTATTGTTTGCCTTGAGAAGATACAAGATTGAGGTTGAATAACGATTGTCTTTAAAGAATGGAAATTTGAAGAAATTTAGATTTAAAAGGTTTCATTTGAACTTAGTAATTTCGACAAGAATTGAGGAATATTATTATAGCTTAAGAAATCTATGTGTAACCGTGCCGCATGTATGATTCGCGAGCGGGGTAATTTCCTTAAAACACTTCAAGTTGAATTTCCCTTATTTTGAAAAGAATCATGAAAGAAATATGATTTAAATGTTAAACTTATATTTCGCCGCGTCGCAGATATGATTCGCGAGCGGGGTATTTCCTTAAATTTATATTTGGCTGCGTCGCATGTATGATTCGCGAGCGGGGACCGCGTTGCATGTATGATTCGCGAGCGGGGAACACGTCGCGTGTATGATTTGCGAGCGGGGAAATTTAATGCATCTATGGTTCGCGCCATTCGACCCTCTGGCAGTGCACATTTTAAATATTATGTTGGATCGGTCTGTACGAACTAAGCATGATTTGCGCATGCTTGTATTGCTTGCCCTGAAATTTATGACAATTGATATGGCCTCACTGGCCGGAGATATAAATTGTTAAAAGATGAAAATAAATTCGGTTCCTTAATTATAAAAGAATTGATTACTTACTTAAAAATAATGAGCTTACAGCCGTTCTACGAAATCCATACTTAATCATACCATTGGTATTTTATTTATAGCCCATAGTAAGTGTCGAAGTCGACCCCTCATCACACTTCTTCGGGGTTAGGCGGGATACTTACTAGGTACGCATTGATGTACGTACTCATACTACACTCGCTGCACATTTTTGTGCAGGTACACATATGTTTAGAGGCCTTATGGGTGCAGATGCGCGATTATGGCGGGGACTTAGGTGAGCTGCATTCTACGATGCACCGCAGCCAACAGTGTCTCCTTCAAAGTATAGTATTTTCTTTCCTGTCCAAATCGTATTCCGGACAGTTATTATATTTTATTTTAAATTTCTATAAAAGGCTCATGCACTTGTGACACCGGGTTCTGGGATGATTGTGGGATGTTCACTATTGGAATTTGAAAACATTGTTATTTATTCTGTAAATCCATCTTTTATAAGGTAAATTGAAGTAAATTTACGATTTCAACAATATTAAAAATGCGCATTTAATTGACTATTTAGTGTTGGCTTGCCTGACGGTGGTGTCCGCTGCCATCACGGCCTTTAACGGATTTTGGGTCATGACACAAGGTCTGCGAAACACCGGCAGCTACCTCAAAATCTCTGGATAATCAACAGTGCAAAGAAATCAACACCCACTGTGTTCGGGNATAATAGCTTAAGAAATCTATGTGTAACTGCGTCGCATGTATGATTCGCGAGCGGGGTAATTTCCTTAAAACACTTCAAGTTGAATTTCCCTTATTTTGAAAAGAATCATGAAAGAAATATGATTTAAATGTTAAACTTATATTTCGCCGCGTCGCAGATATGATTCGCGAGCGGGGTATTTCCTTAAATTTATATTTGGCTGCGTCGCATGTATGATTCGCGAGCGGGGACCGCGTTGCATGTATGATTCGCGAGCGGGGAACACGTCGCGTGTATGATTTGCGAGCGGGGAAATTTAATGCATCTATGGTTCGCGCCATTCGACCCTCTGGCAGTGCACATTTTAAATATTATGTTGGATCGGTCTGTACGAACTAAGCATGATTTGCGCATGCTTGTATTGCTTGCCCTGAAATTTATGACAATTGATATGGCCTCACTGGCCGGAGATATAAATTGTTAAAAGATGAAAATAAATTCGGTTCCTTAATTATAAAAGAATTGATTACTTACTTAAAAATAATGAGCTTACAGCCGTTCTACGAAATCCATACTTAATCATACCATTGGTATTTTATTTATAGCCCATAGTAAGTGTCGAAGTCGACCCCTCATCACACTTCTTCGGGGTTAGGCGGGATACTTACTAGGTACGCATTGATGTACGTACTCATACTACACTCGCTGCACATTTTTGTGCAGGTACACATATGTTTAGAGGCCTTATGGGTGCAGATGCGCGATTATGGCGGGGACTTAGGTGAGCTGCATTCTACGATGCACCGCAGCCAACAGTGTCTCCTTCAAAGTATAGTATTTTCTTTCCTGTCCAAATCGTATTCCGGACAGTTATTATATTTTATTTTAAATTTCTATAAAAGGCTCATGCACTTGTGACACCGGGTTCTGGGATGATTGTGGGATGTTCACTATTGGAATTTGAAAACATTGTTATTTATTCTGTAAATCCATCTTTTATAAGGTAAATTGAAGTAAATTTACGATTTCAACAATATTAAAAATGCGCATTTAATTGACTATTTAGTGTTGGCTTGCCTGACGGTGGTGTCCGCTGCCATCACGGCCTTTAACGGATTTTGGGTCATGACACAAGGTCTGCGAAACACCGGCAGCTACCTCAAAATCTCTGGATAATCAACAGTGCAAAGAAATCAACACCCACTGTGTTCGGGACACCTGGATCTGCACACAAAGTGCAAGGTGTAGTATGAGTACAACCAACTCAGCAAGTAACAATACTAAAAAAGAACTGAATGTAGTGACGAGCTTCACAGATGAGTCCAATTACAGTAATTTCTAACATAATAAGGTAGACATGCTTTCAAGTTCAATATTTAAGGCCAAAACAGTAATTTCATGTTATGTTCAACTGAAACATAAGATAATATCTCTCAGAAATTTCCAAAACAGTGATATATGACAGCTGAAGTGCAACAATAAAGAAATCTAATGTATCCTCTCAAGACCACAGTCACTCAGCCATTCCATTCACTCAGCATTCAGCAGTCACACTCAGTAGGTACCTGCGCTCACTAGGGGTGTGTAAAGACTCCGGAGGGGCTCCTTCAGCCCAAGCGCTATAATCCGCACGGCCAACTCGCGTGTTGCACCGACAACTCACGTGCTATAGTATCACTATCTGGATCCGCACAGACAACTCACGTGCTGCACGGACAACTCACGTGCTATAGTATCAATATCTGAATCCGCACGGACAACTCACGTGCTATAGTATCAATATCTGGATTCGCACATACAACTCACGTGATGCACGGGCAACTCACGCGCTCTAGTATCAATATCTCACAATCAGGCCCTCAGCCTCACTCAGTCATAAATCTCTGCAGTCTCTCGGGCTCTCAATAACCATGAAAATCTGTCCAAACAACAATGATATGATGCATCAATAATTTACAATAGAGACTGAGATAAAATAAACAAGTAAACTGCGACTGAGTACAAACCGACAATTTAGCAGATAATTCAACATGTACATAACCTATATGGGTCCCTACAATGCCAAAACATAATCTAAACATGATTTGTGGTTCAATTTCTCTACTACATGGAGAATGTACAGATAACAACAGATTATTCGACTACACAGTTCTATGGAATTTGACCAATTCACAATTCCTAAGGTGCACGCCCACACGCCCGTCACCTAGTATGTGTGTCACCACAAAACCGATCACATAACACAAAATCTAGGGTTTCATACCCTCAGAACTAGATTTAGAATTGTTACTTACCTCAAACCGTGTAATTCTTTATTCTGATATGCCTTTGCCTCGCGAATCGGACTCCAAACGCCTCGAATCTAGTCACAAATAATTCATTTCAGTCAATACAAGTTATAGGAATAAATTTCATATACAAATACTAATTTTCCAACAAAACCTGAAATTACACTCAAACATTTCCCATAGGGCCCACGTCTCGGAACCCGACAAAAGTTCTAAAATATGAACGCACATTCAACCACGAATCCAACCATACAAATTTTACTAGATTCCGACATCATCTCGACACTCAAATCTTCAAATTAAACCAAGAGGGCTTTCACAATTTTTCCAACTTAAATCACCAATTAAATGTTATAAACAACCATGGATTCAGGTAATTTGACCAACATTGAGTTAAGAACACTTATCCCGTTGTTTTCCTTGAAAATATCCCAAAAATCGCTTCTTCCCAAGCTCCAATTCGTCAAAAATAGAAACTGGGAGAAAGTCCCATTTTCATAACTTAAACTCTCTGCCTAGGTTTTTCTTCTTCACGAACGCGGCCACTGCCTCGCGTTCGCGAACCACATTGTGTGCTGCCCAGAATTTCCTCGTTCACAAACGTGGCCCTTGCCTTGCGTTCGCGAAGCACAAAAATCTGCGGCCCCAATTTCTTCTTCTCAAATGCGAGATCCCACTCGCAAACGTGATGCTTAACGAACTCAGGCCTTCGTGAACGTGAAGCCTCTCACGCGAACGCGTAGGCCAACATGTTTGGTCCAACCCCAGCTCCTTCTCTTCTTCGCGAACGCGACAACCCTCTCGCGTTTGAAATGCACAACCGGACCAACCCTTCGCGAATGCGTCCTCTGCTTCGCGAATGCGAAGAGTAAATCTTTCCTTCCCCTCAGTTTCTCTTCAAGAACGCGATATTCCTCACGCGAACGCGATGAAAGAAACCAGATAGTGCATCAGAAAAATTCCAGCAAAGCTCCAAGTCCTAATATTGCTCCGTTAACCCTCCGAAACACACCCGAGGCCCCTGGGACCTCAACCAGATACACCAACAAATCCTAAAACATCATACGAACTTAGTCGAAACCTCAAATCACATCAAACATCACTAAAACCACGAATCATACCCCAATTCATTCCTATTTAAACTAAGAATTTTCAACTTCTACATTCAACACCAAAACCTATCAAATCAAGTCCGATTGACATCAAATTTTGTACACAAGTCATAAATGACATAACAAACCTATTTCAATTTTCAGAATCGGATTCCGGCCCCGATATCAAAAAGTCAACTCCCCGGCCAAACTTCCAAATTAAAATTTCGATTTTTGCCATTTCAAGCCTAATTTAGCTACGGGCTTCCAAATAATTTTTCGGACACACTCCTATGTCCAAAATCACCATACGGAGCTATTTGAATTATCAAAATGCTATTCCGAGATCGTTTACACAATTGAGCAGTAAATGGGGGAACGGGGTTGTAATACTCAAAACGACCGGCTAGGTCGTTACATTCTCTCCCTCTTAAACAAATATGTGTGGATATTTGCTCCACATCTCCCGCTCAGTCTTCCAAGTAGCTTCTCTGATTGGCTGGCCTTTCCACTACAGTTTCACTGAAGCTATGTTCTTTGATCTCAACTTTCGAACTTTTCGGTTTAAAATGGCCACCGTCTCCACATCATAAGTCAAATTACCATCCAACTGCACTGTGCTGAAATCCAAAATATGAGACAGATCCCCAACATACTTCCGGAGCATAGATACATAAAACACTAGATGAACACTCGATAGACTAGGCGACAATGCAAGTTCATAATCCACCTCTCCAATCTTCTTAAGTATTTCAAAAGGCCCAATATACCGAGGGCTCAACTTGCCCTTCTTCCCGAACCTCAACACACCCTTCATGGGTAAACTATTGAGTAGAACCTTCTCCCCAACCATGTAATCAACATTACGTACCTTCCGGTAGGCATAACTCTTCTGTCTAGACTGCGCCGTGCAAAGTCGATCCTGAATCAATTTAACTTTTTCCAAAGCATCCTGAACAAAATCAGTACCCAATAGCGTAGCCTCACCCGGCTTAAACTAGCCCACCACAGACCGACACCGCCTCCTATATAAAGCCTCATATGTAGCCATCTGAATGCTAGATTGGTAGCTGTTATTATAAGAAAACTCTACAAGCGGCAAAAACGGATCCCAAGAATCTCTAAATTCTATAACACAAGCACGTAGCATATCTTCCAATATCTGAATAGTGCGCTCGAACTGTCTTTCCATCTGAGGGTGAAATGATGTACTCAACTGAACCTGTGTACCTAACTCTCATTGTGTTGCCCTCCAAAACTGTGAGGTAAACTACATACCCCAATCTGAAATGATGGACATTGGCACACAGTGCAGGCAAAAAATCTCGCGGATATAAATCTCAGCCAGCCACTTAAAAGAATAAGTAGTACCAACTGGAATAAAATGCGCGAACTTGGTTAACCGATCAACAATCACTGAACATCATCAAACTTCTTCAAAGTCCATGCGAGTCCAACTACGAAGTCCATGGCGATACGCTCCCACTTCCACTCTAGAATTTCAAGTCTCTGAAGCAATCCGTTCGGTCTTTATTGCTCATACTTCACCTGTTGACAATTTAAACACCAAGCTACAAAACCAACTATATCTTTCTTCATTCGCCTCCACCAATAGTGCTACCTCAAATCCCGATACATCTTCGTGGCACCTGGATGAATGGAGTACCGCGAACTGTGAGCCTCTTGGAGAACCAACTCACACAAACTATCTACATTAGGTACACATAGCCTGCCCTACATCAATAATAAACCGTCATCCCCAATAGTGACTTCCTTGGCATCACCATGTTGAACTGTGTCCTTAAGGACAAGCAGATGAGGGTCGTCATACTAACGTTCTATCATACGATCATAAAAAGAAGATTGAGAAACCACACAAGCTAAAACTCGGCTCGGCTCGGAAATATCCAATATGAAAAACTGGTTGGCCAAGGCCTGAACATCTAAGAATAAAGGCCTCTGTTATCGGTAAGTATGTTAAGCTGCCCAAACTCTCCACCTTACGACTCAAGGCACCGGCCACCACATTGGCCTTTCCGAGATGATAGAGAATGGTGATATCATAATACTTAAGCAACTCCAACCACAACCACTGGCGCAAATTAAGATCCTTCTGTTTAAACACATATTGTAGAGTTCGGTTATAGGTATAAACCTCACAATGGACATCGTACAAATAATGCCGTCAAATCTTCAAGGCATGAACAATAGCTGCTAACTCAAGGTTGTGGACTGCATAATTATTCTCATGTACCTTTAACTATCTGGATGAATAGGCAATCACCCTACCATCTTGCATCATCATTGCACCGAGACCAATACGCGATGCATCACAATACATAGTATAATACCCTGAACCTGTAGGCAACACCAATACTGGGGTTGTAGTCAAAGATGTCTTGAGCTTCTGAAAGCTCTCTTCACACTCATCTGACCACCTTTCTGGGTCAAGTTAGTCAAAGGCAATGCAATAGACGAGAAACCCTCAACAAAGTGACGATAATAATCGGCCAAGCCAAGAAAACATCGAATCTTAGTAGCTAAAAATGGCTTGGGCCAATTATGAGCTGCCTCTATCTTCTTCGGATCTACCTTAATTCCTTCACTGGACACTATGTGCCCCAAGAATGCTACCAAACACATCCAGAACTCACACTTAGAGAATTTGGAATAATGTCTTTCCTCTCTCAGCCTCTGTAACACAATACCCAAGTGTTGTGCATGCTCCTTCTAGCTATGTGGGTACACCAGGATATCATCAATAAATAGTATGACAAATGAATCAAGGTATGGCTGGAATACACTATTCATCAAGTGCATAAATACTGCTTGGGCGTTGGTCAACTCAAAAGACATCACGAGAAATTCATAGTGACCATAACGAGTTCTGAATGTCGTCTTTAGAATATCTGAATCCCAAATTTTTAACTGGTGATACCCGGATCTCAAATCAATTTTGGAGAATACCCTCGCCCCCTGAAGCTGGTCAAATAAATCATGAATATGCGTCAAAGGATATATGTTCTTGATTGTAACTTTGTTCAACTGCCTATAGTCGATGCACATCCGCATAGTACCATCCTTCTTTTTCATAAACAGAACCGGTGCACCCCAAGGTGACACACTAGGACTAATAAACCCCTTATCAAGAAGTTCCTGAAGTTGCTCTTTCAATATTTTCCACTCAACTGGTGCCATATGATATGGAGGATTAGAAATGAGCTGAGTGCCCGGCACCAAGTCAATACCGAAATCAATATCCCTGTCGGGTGGCATACCCGGCAGGTCTACAGGGAATACATCCAAAAAGTCTCGTACTCCGGTACTGAATCAATAGTAAAAGTATCTACAGCAACATCCCTCACAAAGGACAAATATGACAAACACCCCTTCCCAACCATACGTTGCGCATTCAAATTAGAAATTGCCCTGCTGGGAACATAATCTAGAGAACCTCTCCATTCGACCTTCGGTAACCCGGACATCGTCAATGTCACAGTCTTTGCGTGACACTTTAGAATAGTATGACATGGAAACAACCAATCCATACCCCCAAGATTACATCGAAATCAACTATGCAAAGTAATAAGAGATCAACTCTAGTCTCTAATCCCCCAATAGTTACCACACACGATCGATATACAGGGTCCATAATAATAGTATTGTCCACCGGCGTAGATACACAAATAAGTGAAACTAAGGGCTCACGGGGCATATCCATATAATTAGTAAAGTGCGGTGATACATATGAAAAAGTAAAACCAGGGTCAAATAATATAAAAGCTTCCCTGTGGCATATTATGACAAGGTGGGTTGCTCTGATGGTAAGCACCCTCCACTTCCAACCAAGAGGTTGTGAGTTCGAGTCACCCCAAGAGCAAGGTGGGGAGTTCTTGGAGGGAAGGATGCCGAGGGTCATTTGGAAACAGCCTCTCTACCTCAGGGTAGGGGTAAGATCTGCGTACACACTACCCTCCCCAGACCCCACTAGTGGGATTATACTGGGTTGTTGTTGTTGTTGTTGTCTTCCCTGTGGCATACTGAGACAATACATGTGATCACTGTATCTGTAGCAATGACATCTAGCCTGGCAGGAAAAGCATAGAATCGAGCCTGACCGCAACCTGATCGGACTCCCCCTCTTGGGCGACATCTAACTGGCTGAGCCCCACCCCGAGCTGGCTGGGCGGGCGGTATAAATGTTGGTGCTGGTGTTATTGGCCAAGAACTCTATTGTGGAGCCCTACTCAATAGCCTAGGACAATCTCTCTTGAAATGACCAAATTCTCCGCATTCAAAACAACCCCTCCTCTGACGGAACTACTGCTCCTGATAACTTAAGGAATTACTTGTTGAAGCCTGAGCGGACGAGGCATAATGAGAACTCTGAACTGGTAGTGCACTTAATGATGATCGACCTGAATAAGCACTGTAAGAAGTATGGCAAGCTGATGCACCACGATGAGCTGGACGATTAGTCTGAGCAGGCCTATAAGGGCGACCCCTGATGTGGTAGGGCTGCCCCCAGAAGGTACCCAACCAAAACTGCCCAAACCTCGAGGCCTCTTAACCTCCCTCTCACCACGCTCCTGGGTACTGACCGCCTCTATCTGCAGAATAATGTCAACCACCTCGTCAAAAGTGGCACCACATACCCTCTCCCTAGTCATAAGCAATCGCAGCTAATACGTGAGGCCATCAATGAACCTTCTAGTCCTCTCCCTATCAGTGGGAACCAACAAAATTACGTGACGAGCCAACTCAGAAAACCTCATCTTGTACTGGGTTAGAGACATGACATCCTGCCAAAGCTACTCAAACTGTTTGTGCAGCTCCTCCCTATGAGACTACCGCACGAACTTCTCCAAAAAAGAATTGAGAAATCCTTCCATGTAAGTTGTACTGCACCGACCAAACTGCACCTCTCATAAGCCTCCCACTATCTGAAGGCAGCCCCAGAAAACTAAAAAGTAGTGAACGAGACCCCATTGGTCTCCGAAATACCTGTTGTCCGAAGCATCCGCTGGCAATTATCCAGTAAACCTTGAGCAACCTCTGACTCAGCACCGCTAAATGATGGAGGTTGAAGCCTCCCAAATCTCTCATGTCTCATTTGCTCATCATATTACATAACGGGGATTATCAGGGCCTGAGCAGCTGCAGCTGTTTGGGCTGGTAGTGCCCCAGGTATCTGAAGTCACTACACTACTTGCTCTGGAGTACGACAATAAGGGTATGAGTACCTCCCCCATCCTGAGAAGTGGCTGGTGCGGCCTAGGCCAAAACCACCGGAGCAAGGCTAGTGCAAACTGTCAATGTCTGGGCCAAAACCTCTTGAAGGCCTAGAATCATAATAGGCACAGCTGGTGACTGAGCTGGTCGCGCCGGCTCAATTATATCTAGAATCTGCTCCTGAGCTGGAGCAACTAGTGGTGCTACAAGTGCTGCTCCAACTACTATATGAGCTACACCCCAAACTCTACCTCGGCCTTTACCAGGGCCCCGGCCTCTCACGACCCTAACTGGTGGCACTGGTGGCTGACCGTCCAATCCAGTAGTACATGTCTTCATCAACTGTGAGAGAATAGAATAACAAAAATTTAGTTTCAAGAATTAACAAATTCGCACGACAGAATACAATAAAGTAAAATTTTTCTAAGGGTTCGGAAACCGCTCGAAGATAAGTACATACGTCTTCGTACCGATCCGCAAGACTCTACTAAACCTGCTCATGACTCGTGAGACCTATGTAACCTAGGCTCTGATACCAACTTGTCAGGACCCAAAATCCTAACCTGTCGTGATAGAACCTAACGTGGTACTAGTCAAGCCGATTTCTCACAAATACTTCCAACATTTTTAACAAGAATGAATTTAAAGAAGTTTTAGTGGTAAAGGTTCTCATAACCGGGATAGAAAACCCAAAATATAATGCGGAATTTCCAACTTTCGGGGTGTCACAGAGTACATGAGCATCTATACATCACAAGGCTGGTAAACACAGTCTATAATAGTCTGAGACGAAATATAGTAATCAAGAAGATAAGGAAGGAGAGACAAGGTCTGCAAAAAACCGACAGCTATCTCAAAATCACTGGATAATCAACTGTGATAAGAAATCAACACCCACTGTATCTTGGAACACCTAGATCTACACACGAAGTGCAGAGTGTAGTATGAGTACAACCAACTCAACAAGTAACAATACTAAATAAAGAACTGAAAGTAGTGACAAGCTTCACAACTGAGTCCCGTTACAGTAATTTCCAACATAGTAAGTTAGGCATGCTTTCAAATTCAACATTTAAGGCCAAAACAGTAATTTCATGTCAAGTTCAACTGAAACATAAGATAATATATCTCAGAAATTTTTAAAACAGTGATATAGACAGTTGAAGTGCAACATTAATGAAATCAAATGCATCCTCTCAGGACCACAGTCACTCAGCTGTTCTATTCTCTCAGCACTCAGCACTAGCACTCAGTAGGTACATGCGCTCACTGGGGGTGTGTACAGACTCCGGAGGGGCTCCTTCAGCCCAAGAGCTATTATCCTCACGGATAAATCATGTGCTGCACGGACAACTCACGTGTTGTAGTATCAATATCTGGATCCGAACGGACAACTCGCGTGCAGCACAGACAACTCAAGTGCTATAGTATCAATATCTAGATCCGCACGGACAACTCAAGTGCTGTGCGGACCACTCACGTGATATAGTATCAATATCTAGATCTGCACGGACAACTCACGTACTATAGTATCAATATCTCACAATCAGGCCCTCGACCTCACTCAGTCATAAATCTCTCCAGTACCTCGGGCTCTCAATAACTATGAAAATCAGCCCAAACAACATTGATATGATGGATCAATAATGAACAATAGAGACTGAGATAAAATAAATAAGTAAACTTTAACTGAGTACAAAACAACAATTTAGCAGATAATTTAAATGTACACGACCTCTGTGGGTCCCTACAGTGCCAACACATAATCTAAACATGATTTGTGGTTCAATTTCTCTACTATATGGAGAATGTACAATTAACAACAGATTATTCGAGTACACAGTTCCATGGAATTTGACCAAGTCACAATTCCTACGGTGCATGCCCACACGCCCATCTCCTAGAATATGCGTCACCTCAAAACCGATCACATAACATAAAATCTGAGGTTTCATACGCTCAGAACAATATTTAGAACTGTTGCTTACCTCAAACCGTGTAATTCTTTATTTTGCTATGCCTTTGCCTTGCGAATCAACCTCCAAACGCCTCGAATCTAGTGTCAAATAATTCAATTCAGTTAATACAGGTTACATGAATTAATTCCATATAGAAATACTAATTTTTCAACAAAATCCGAAATTGCACTCAAAGATCGCTCGTGGGGCCCACGTGTCGGAACACAGCAAAAGTTACAAAATATGAACTCCCATTCAACCACGAGTCCAACCATACAAATTTTACCAAATTCCGACATCATCTCGACCCTTAATTCTTCAAATTAAACCAAGAGGGTTTTCACAATTTTTCCAACTTAAATCACCAATTAAATGTTAAAATCAACCATGGAATCGGGTAATTTGATCAATATTGGGTTAAGAATACTTACCTTGTTATTTTCCTTGAAAGTCTCCAGAAAATCGCTTATTCCAGAGCTCCAATTCGTCAAACATGATCAGAACTTAAAATCTCTGTCCAGGTATTTCTTCTTCACGAACGCGGCCACCACCTCGCGTTCGCAAACCACATTTTGTGCTGCCCAGAATTTCCTCCTTCGTGAACGCAGCCCTTGCCTCGCATTCGGGAAGCACAAAAATCTGCTGCCATAATTTCTTCTTCGTGAATGTGAGATCCCACGCGATGATTAAACATATCCTGTCCTTTGTGAACACGAAGAGCAAATCTTGCCTTCCCCTCAGTTCCTCTTAGCGACTCCACTCGCAAATGCGATGAAAGAAACTAGATAGTGCATCAAAAATATTCCAGCAAAGCTCCAAGTCCAAAAATTGATCTGGTAACCCTTCGAAACTCACCCGAGGCTGTAACGACCTGGCCGGTCGTTTTGAGAATTTAAGTCCTATTAGGCAACATAAGGCCCTGAACAGCTTCGTATTATGTGTATTGACTTGCATGCATTGTTGAATTCAGTTACCAGACTATTCAGAGTGATTTAGGACACTTAGCCCCTAAAACGGAAGTTTAAGTCTTAGGATTTTGACCACAGTTAGAACTGTATAAAGATGACTCCGGAATAGAGTTATGTTGGTCCCCGTAGCTCCGTTGGGTGATTTCGGACTTAGGAGCGTGTCCGGACTGTGAATTTGAGGTCCGTAGCTTATTTAGGCTTGAAATGGCGATAGTCGAATTTTTGGAGATTTGGACCAGTAGTGGACATTTTGATATCAGAGTCGGATTCTGATTTCGGAAGTTGGAGTAGGCCTGTAATGTTGAATATTACTTGTGTGTAAAATTTGAGATCATTCAGACGTGGTTGGATATGTTTCGGCATCGGTTGTAGGAATTTGAAGTTTCAAGTTCTTTAAGATTGAATTGGAGGGTGATTCATGATTTTATCATTGTTTGATGTGATTTGAGGGCTCAACTAAGTTCGTATGGTGTTTTAGGATGGGTTGGTATGTTTGGTTGAGGTCCCGGGGGCCTCGGGTGAGTTTCGGGTGCTTAACGCATCAAAAGTTAGATTTGTGTTGCTGCTGAAGTTTTCAGGCATCTGATATTTGCGCACCTACGGTAGAGAGACCGCAGATGCGGGATAACATGTGCGGAGAGGCAAGCGCAGAAGTGGAAAGTGGAGGAGTGCCAGGGGTCGCAGGTGCGAGGTAAATTCCGCATCTGCGATTCCCGCAAATATGATGGAGCAATCGTAGGAGCGGTGAAGGACCACAGAAGCAGACATGGGTCTGCAGGTGCGCACACGCAGGTGCGACCCTTGGATTGCAGAAGCGGACACTGAGTTTTGAGTGGAATCCGCACCTGTGATGGGAATTCCACAGGTGCGGTGACGCATGTGCGAAGGCAGGTCCGCAGATGCGGTTTCAGTGGCAGAAAAGGGGCCAAATCAAGGGTTTGATTCATTTCTTCATTTTTGGACTTGGGAACTCGGGAATTGGCGATTGTTCGAGGGATCTTTAGAGAGAGCTTTGGGGCAACGATTTCTAAATCGTTTTTTGTTGTATTTCATCAATCTATAGTTGTTTTCTTCATTACATTTCGGGTTTGGATTGAAAATTTAGGGAAAATAGGAAGAAGTTCTTCAACTAAGATTTTTGAATTTTGCTTGGGATTTAGACATCGGATTTGGATAATTTTGGTACGAGTGAACTCGTGAGTAAATGGGTTTTCGTATTTTGTGACTTTTACCTGATTCCGAGACGTGGGCTCGGGTCGACCTTTTAGGACAAATTTCGTATTTTTTATTAAATTCTTGATTTCATTTATTAGATTAGCCTATTATAGTTGTATTCATGATATTTAATTGTTTTGGCTAGATTTGGGCCATTCGGAGTCGGATATTCGTGGGAAAGGCATTGTGACCGATTGATTGAGCTTGGTTCAAGGTAAGTATCTTGCCTAACCTTGTGTGGGGGATTTTCCCCTTAGGATTTGAGTCTTCTGTTGATTGTAGCCCATGTACGCGAGGTGACGTGTGCGTGCTCGGACTTATTTGTGAAAAGTTTGCCTTTTAGGTTTCTTAGGTCCTTATATTCACCGAGTATGAAGCTGTTCTAGATATGATTTAAGTTCCTATTTACTAGTTTTACCTCTACATGCTTTAATTAGAATTAATTACTTCAGGATTCACTCTTATTGCCTATTTGACTCTTAGTTGACTTAACTGAAGATTTTACCTCCTCTATTGTCATGCTATCATTTCATAACTGCTTATCGCATCCTATAATTATTCAGTCTTAATTGAGGTTATGATTTTTTTCCGCTGCTTATCCTTAATTAAATTGTTGAATATCCTTTGAAATTTCCTCAACCTTAAAAGAAGTTTAGATATCCTATCTCTTAGTCGACTTGTTTTATTTGGAATTATTTGACTCGTGTTAGCTTCCCTATTGTTGAAACGTATATTGTGGGATTGTTGCTACACATTAGTTTTCCCTTATTGAGATGTTCTCTTAACGCCTAGCGTTCTTTACTGCGGCTATTCCTTGTGAATTGCTTCTACCGTTTCTTGTGATTTAAAAGTTCTTGAGTTGATTTACTTGTTGTACTTTGTATTATTACCAATTATTGTTTCTGTATTTATTATGATGATGCATGAGGTTTTTGCCATGCGGTTGTTATTATTGTAATGCACGAGGTGTCTGCCGTGCGGTTGTTGTTATGGGGTTGCATGAGGTTTCTGCCGTGCTATTGTTACTATTGATATTTGCACATGCGGCGTGACAAGGCGGGATATGTATATGTGGGTTGCGTATGTGGCGAGACAATGTGGGAACGTTGTTATGCACGTGTGGCCAGACAAGGCGGGCACTTATTTTATTATTGCACACGTGGCGAGACAAGGTGGTTTGTATCAGGGATTGATTTGTGATGATTTGTGACTGCCTGGGGGAATTCTTGTTGTTGATATTTGTGTAGTGGTACACTTACCTGTGTGAGCTTTATCTTGTGAAAGCTGTGAGAAAATATTCTACGTGATGTCCGTTCTTTTTCCTTATGTTTATTTCCTGGTATGGACTATGTTAGAACACTTGCACAAGCATACACGTAGTTAAGCACTCTTATCGGATAAGAGGTGTTCTTAATATTTTTGAGCATAAATGCTCACCCTTGTTTACTTGCTTTCTATGTGAGAATGGCTCTATTGGCACGTGAGTCGTCAGTGCAGTTATATAATGTAATAAGGGCACATGATGCCAAGTGTTAGGGTTCAGGTATCAATACCCGCAAGTTGTGATTTGTTCGAGGTTTGGTACCTCGTGGAGTTTGATGACTAAAACCTGATGTAAAAGCGGTTGTAGTTGGTGAGTTATTACTTGTCCTTGTTGTATTTATGGTTTCGGATGTAGGTTGTGTTCCATTTACTTTTCTGAGTCATATTTTTTGGGGTATTCTTCTGATACATCTTGTTTCCTTTCTTATTGCCATTACTATATTGCGAGCCATATTGCATAGTCTTTATACTGATATCATATTTCTAATGTACATATACTTATACTTGTTCAGTTTATTAGACCAGTGGGTGTCTTGACTGTTCCTCGTCACTACTCCACCGAGGTTAGTCTTGATACTTACTGGGCACCGCTGTGGTGTGCTCATTCTACACTTCTGCACATATTTGTGCAGATCCAAGTATTTGTTCGTTAGTCGCTGTGTGGGTCGTTGCTGTGGAGACCCAAGGTAAACCTACTGCTGATTTCGCAGGCTCCGGAGTAACCTTCAAGTTTTTTTTGGCACTGGATATTCTTAATTTTGAACAGTTGTATTTTGAAGTTTTCTAGCAAATACTTTGTAGAGCTTATGGCTTGTACTACCGGTTTTTGGAATTTTAAATTTATTTTGGAGGTTTCCGTTTCAAAGATTGTTAGATGTTATTTAATTATTGTTGTTATTTAATAAATGTTAGACTTACCTAGTCCCTAAGATTAGGTGCCATCACGATACCGAATAGAGGGAAAATTGGGTCATGACAAGTTGGTATCAGAGCACTAGGTTCATAGGTGCTACGAGTCGTAAGCGAGTTTAATAGAGTCTTGCGGATCGGTAGAAGACATCTGTACTTATCTTCGAGAGGCTATAGAACTATTAGGACAGTTTCACTTCCTTTATTACTATCGTGCGAGCTCATTGATCTCGAAGTTTTAACTTTTATCATTCCATTCTCTCACACATGGTGAGGACACGAGCTGCAGTTACTGATGATGTTGCCCCCGGAGCAGATGTCACTAGGGGCAGAGGCAGAGGCCGACAAGGAGCACGTACCGCAGCTAGAGCACCTACCATAGCAGTAGTTGAGGAGCTGCTAGTAGCTCCAGTTGGGGGTAGGTACTGGAGGCGCCTGATATTTCCCCAGGACTTCAGGAGACCTTCGCACAGTTCCTGAGCATGTTTAGTACATTGGCTCAGGAGGGGTTGATTCCGGTTGCACCATCTATTTCACAACCCGGGGGAGTAACCCAGAATCCCATTGCCCACACCCTAGAGCAACGATTTCATTTTGGTCAGGTTCCAGGTGTCATGGCAACACAGACTGTGGTTCCAGTTCAGCCCGTGGTCAGGGCAACAACATCTGAGGAAGAGTAGCTTAGACTTGCAAGCTTCAAGAAATATGACCCTCCTATTTTCAGTGGTTTGGCTTCAGAGCGTGCACAAGGTTTGCTGTAGTAGTGTCATTGCATTCTTTGTACTATGGGTATTGTGGAGACAAGCGGGATTGCTTTTACTATGTTCCAGCTTAGGGGAGCGGCTTATCAGTGGTGGCAGGCGTATGAGTTGGCTAGCCCAGCCGAGTTAGCTTCACTTAAATAGGTTCAGTTTTTAGAGATATTCCTGAGAGAGTTTTTGCCTCAGTCCCTTCGAGAAGCATGACGCGCAGAGTTTGAGCAGTTGCGCCAGAGCACTATGTCAGTGTCAGAGCATGTCGTGATATCCATTGATTTGGCTAGGCATGCACCTGCTTTGGTCGCTACAGTTAGAGAGCGTGTCCGTAGATTCATTGAGGGACTCAGGCATGATATTCAGTTCAGCATGGCTCGGGAGTTAATGTCATATGTTTCGTTTCAGCAGGTGGTAGGGATCGCTCGCCACGTAGAGGGCATGTGGGATCAGGAGAGAGAGGATAGGCGAGGCCATGAGGGAGAGTACAGGCGAGGACCGGAGAAAGAGGACAGGGAGTCGAGGAGGCCTCGTAGACTAGAGAGATCCACTGGTCCTTATTTTGGAGGCAGGGCACGACATGGTAGAGGTTTTGTGAGTCAGCCAATTCAGTTTGCACTTCAGGCTTCACACGGTGTTTCAGGTGCTCATGGGTTTCAGAGTACCCGTACCGCACAATTCCCACATCCACGTCAACAAAAAGGTTGCTTTGAGTGTGGAGATACCAGCCACAGGGTAAGCGATTGTCCTACACTCTGGACAAGTGTGTCACAGCAGAGTATTCAGGCGGATAGAGGGCGCTCAAGAGGGGAAGGCCCGACCCGTTGAGGTGTCTCATATATTAGGCTGGAGGACGCTACGCTAGATGATGTCATACAGGTATGCTTTGGAGTTGTTACAGAGGGGTACCATTCGTATTTTGATTCGGTTCTGCTTATCGGGGCGAGTTCCCCTATTTGTTGTTCCACCTGTGGGTGAGTTCATGACTCAGTATTCTGTATATGTGCTTACCCTGTTGGGATGTTTTATGATTTATAGCCATGTCTATCATTGTTTTAATTCATTATTAAAGTTAAGATACTAGAAGTGAATTCATGTTGTCTATTATGGCAGGTTTGATGTGATTCCTGAGTAATTTGGTTACGAATTTTAATTTGATACTCTACCGGGGTGAGAGTTCATTAAGTGTTATGATTGTATTAGCAAAATTGAGTTAGTGGAAGATTTCCATAGGTATGATGTGTATTTGACTTGTGATTCAGAGTTGAGGGTGAGACCCTCGCGATTCCATATGATTTGATATGTTTGAGCCGGGCTGCGTTTCGCGGTAGAAGTTATATCAGGATGAGATTCTTGTGATTTGTTTATATACTTTGATTTTTTCTATTTAAATTGATTCGTAGTATGGTACTGTTAGAAAGTTGTGCCTGTCAGGTTTGTTTGATATTTCTCTTATGTGTTTCTCTTTACGTATTCAATCATTTTCGTTATATGCTTCTTCAGTTTTAGCTTGTGGGGTGTGTGCCTGTGGTGTCAGTTGTGACTTGTTGATCCGGGTGTATAGTTATGAGGTCTTCGTTTTTCTTGCATCATTGCCAACATTGTGGAGGTTTAAAACGGGTTCTAATGGATATGAGGCTAATTGCTGATGCTGGTTTTGATTACGGGCAGCTATTGTGATCAGAAATGTCATTTTCGGCTTATGTGTGGCTTTTCATGTTGAGTGGTCATACCATGTGGGTGTAGGCATGAGTTGTTTCAGCTGGTTGAGACTGATACCGGGTATGGATTTAGAATCGGGTCTTTTGGAGATGAATGGAAGGTGAGAATTTTGACTCTAGTGCTTATCGGTGTTGGTAGAAAGGATAAATTACAATTGAGATGGTGTCATCAGGATTATGTTGATTAGGGTGACATGGGGTCAACCGCGGGTGTATGTTGGATATGTACTTTCAGTGATTTGAAGACTTCGAGGCAATTCTTAGCATGTTCGAGGACGAACGTTTGTTTAAGAGGGGAAGGATGTAACGACCCGGCTGGTCATTTTGAGAATTTAAGTCTTGTTCGGCGGCATAAGGCCTTGAGAAGATTTGTCTTATGTGTATTGACTTACGTGTGTGGTTGAATTCAGTTACCGGATGATTCAGAGTAATTTAGGACACTTAGTCCCTAAAATGGAAGCTTAAGTCTTAGGATTTTGACTGTAATCAAAATTGTGTGAAGACGACTCCACAATGGAGTTTCGTCGGGCTCCTTAGCTCGGTTGGGTGATTTTGGACTTAGGATCGTGTCCGGAGTATGAATTTGGGGTCCCTAGCTTAGTTAGGCTAGAAATGGCGAAAGTCGAATTTTTGGAGATTTGGACCGGTAGTGGAAATTTTGATATCGTGGTCAAATTCTGATTCCGGAAGTTGGAGTAGGTCTGTAATGTTGAATATGACTTTTGTTAAACATTTGAGGTCATTCGGACGTGGTTTGATAGGTTTTGGCATTGGTTGTAGGAATTTGATGTTTTAAGTTCTAAGTATGAATTGGAGGGTGATTCGTGATTTTAGCGTTGTTTGATATGATTTGAGGGCTCGACTAAGTTCGTATGGTGTTTTAGGATGGGTTGGTATGTTTGGTTGAGGTCCCGGGGGCCTCGGGTGAGTTTCGGGTACTTAACGGATCAAAAGTTGGATTTGTGTTGCTGTTGAAGTTTTCAGGCATCTGGTATTTTCGCACCTGCAGTGGAGAGACCGCAGATGCGGGATCGCACGTGCGGAGAGGCAAACGCAGAAGCAGAAAAGTGGAGGAGTGCTAGGGGTTGCAGGTGCGAGGAAAATTCCACGTCTGCAATTCCCGCAGATGAGATGGAGCAATCGCAGGAGCGGTGAAGAACCGCAGAAGCCGACATGGGTCCGCATGTGCGCACACGCACGTGCGACCCTTGGATCGCATAAGTGGACACTGAGTTTTGAGTGGAATCCACACCTGCGATGGGAATTCCATAGGTGCGGTGACACATGAGCGAAGGCAGGTCCGCATATGCGGTTTAACTGGCAGAAAAGGGGCCAAATCGAGGGTTTGATTCATTTCTTCATTTTTGGACTTGGGAGTTCGGGAATTGGCGATTTTTCGAGGGATTTTTAGAGAGAGATTTGGGGCAACGATTTCGGGTTTGGATTGAAAATTTAGGAAAAATGGGAAGAAGTTCTTCAACTAAGATTTCTGAATTTTGATTGGGATTTAGACATCGGATTTGGATAATTTTGGTACGAGTGAACTGGTGAGTAAATGGGTCTTCGTATTTTTTTACTTTTACCCGATTCCGAGACGTAGGCCCGGGTCGACCTTTTAGGACAAATTTCGGATTTTTTATTAAAATCTTGATTTCATTTATCAGATTAGCCTATTAAAGTTGTATTCATGATATGTAATTATTTTGGCTAGATTTGGGCCATTCGGAGTCGGATATTCGTGGAAAAGGCATTGTGACCGTTTGATTGAGCTTGGTTCGAGGTAAGTATCTTACCTAACCTTATGTAGGGGATTTTCCCCTTAGGATTTGAGTGTTCTATGTTGATTGTAGCTCATGTACACGAGGTGACGTGTGCGTGCTCGGACTTATTTGTGAAAAGTTTGCCTTTTAGGTTTCTTAGGTCCTTATATTCACCGAGTATGAAGTTGTTCTTCATATGATTTAAGTTCCTATTTACTAGTTTCACCTCTACATGCTTTAATTAGAATTAATTGCTTCAGGATTCACTCTTATTGCCTATTTGACTCTTAGTTGACTTAACTGAAGATTTTACCTCCTCTATTGTCATGCTATCGTTTCATAACTGCTTATCTCATCCTATAATTATTCAGTCTTAATTGAAGTTATGATTATTTTTTCGCTGCTTATCCTTAATTGAATTGTTGAATATCCTTCGAAATTTTCTCAACCTTAAAAGAAGTTTAGATATCCTATATCTTAGTCGACTTGTTTTATTTGGAATTATTTGACTCGTGTTAGCTTCCCTGTTGTTGAAACGTATATTATGTGATCGTTGCTACACATTAGTTTTCCCTTGTTGAGTTGTTCTCTTTACGCCTAGCACTCTTTATTATGGTTATTCCTTGTGAATTGGTTCTACCATTTCTTGTGATTTAAATGTTTTGGAGTTGATTTACTTGTTGTACTTTGTATTATTACCAATTGTTGTTGTTGTACTTATTGTGGTGATGTATGAGGTTTCTGCCATGCGGTTGTTATTATTGTGATGCACGAGGTTTCTGCCATGCGGTTGTTGTTATGGGGTTGCACAAGGTTTCTTCCGTGCTATTGTTACTATTGATATTTGCACCTGCGGCGTGACAAGACGGGATATGTATATGTGGGTTGCGCATGTGGCGAGACAAGGTGGGAACATTGTTATGCACGTGTGGCGAGACAAGGCGGGCTCTTATTTTATTGTTGCACACATGGCGAGACAAAGTGGGTTGTGGCAGGGATTGATTTATGATGATTTGTGATGGCCCGGGGGCATACTTGTTGTTGATATTTGTATAGTGGTACACTTACCTGTGTGAGCATTATCTTGTGAAAGTTATGAGAAAATATTCTATGTGTTGTCCATTCTTTTTCTTTATGCTTATTTACTGGTATGGACTATGTTAGG
This sequence comes from Nicotiana otophora, assembly GCA_000715115.1. Taxonomy (NCBI): domain Eukaryota; kingdom Viridiplantae; phylum Streptophyta; class Magnoliopsida; order Solanales; family Solanaceae; genus Nicotiana; species Nicotiana otophora. The sequence goes on along the minus strand of AWOL01S0027333.1, from coordinate 99,963 downwards.
ACACTTGCACAAGCATACACGTAGTTAAGCACTCTTATCGGATAAGAGGTGTTCTTAATATTTTTGAGTATAGATGCTCACCCTTGTTTACTTGCCTTCTATGTGAGAATGGCTCTATTGGCACGTGAGTTGTTAGTGCAGTTATGGAGTGTAATGAGGGCACATGATGCCAAGTATTAGGGTTCAGGTATCGAGACCCGTGAATTGTGATTTGTCCGAGGTTCGGTACCTCGTAGAGTTTGATGACTAAAACCTGATGTAAAAGCGGTTGTAGTTACTGAGTTAATACTTGTCCTTGATGTATTTGTGGTTCCGTATGTAGGTTGTGTTCCATTTAGTCTTTATGTAGATATCATATTTCTGTTGTTCATATACTTATACTTGTTCCGTTTATTAGACCATTGGGTGTCTTGATTGTTCCTCGTCACTACTCCACCGAGGTTAGTCTTGATACTTGCTGGGCACCGCTGTGGTGTGCTCATTCTGCACTTCTGCACATTTTTGTGCAGATCCAGGTATTTGTTCGTTAGCCGCTGTGTGGTTCGTTGCTGTGGAGACTCAAGGTAAACCTGTTGCTGCGTTCGCAGGCTCCGGGTCACCTTCAAGTTTTCGTTTGGCACTGTTTATTTTTAATTCTGAACAGTTGTATTTAGAAGTTTTGTAGCAAACACTCTATATAGTTTATGACTTGTACTACCGATTTTGGGAATTTAAAATTTATTTTGGAGGTTTCCATTTCAAAGATTGTTAGATGTTATTTAATTATTATTGTTATTTAATAAATGTTAAGCTTACCTAGTCCCTAAGACTAGGCGCCATCACGATACCCAACGGAGGGAAAATTGGGTCGTGACAGAGGCCCACGGGACCTCAACCAAATACACCAACAAGTCCTAAAACATGATACGAACTTAGTCGAAACCTCAAATCACATCAAACAACGCTAAAACCATGAATCATACCACAATTCAAGTCTAATGAAACTAAGAATTTTCAACTTCTACATTCAACGCCTAAACCTATCAAATCAAGTCCTATTGACCTCAAATTTTGCACACGAGTCATAAATGACATAACAGACCTATTCCAATTTTCAAAATCAGATTCTGGCCCTGATATCAAAAAGTTAACTCCCCGTCAAACTTTCAAACTTAAATTTCTATTTTTGCCATTTAAACCCTAATTTAGCTATGGGTTTCCAAATAATTTTTCGGACACGCTCCTAAGTCCAAAACCATATGGAACTATTGGAATCATAAAAACTCTATTCCGCTGTCGTTTACACATAAGTTGACATCCGGTCACTATTTTAACTTAAACTTTAAACCTTGGAACTAAGTGTTCCAATTCATTCCAAAACCTCACCGGAATCGAACCAATCACCCCGTTAAGTTACATAATAACTGTAAAGAATAAATGGGGGAACGTGGTTCTAATACTCAAAAAGAACGGTTGGGTCATTACACGCATAGAGTCTTCGCATTATCGAAGAAAACTCTGAAACGAGGCTCTCTTCACCAGGTACGTCTTAGATCCGATCTTTGACATATAAATAAATTTTAAACACGATAAGTTCTGCCTAGGATTGTTATTGTCTTCCGCTGCGTATTATGAACACCTATATGCAATCCAACAGTGGCATCAGAGCCATGGTTTCTCGTGTCTAAAATTTATTTATGAAATATTTTAAGATTTTATTTGAAGAGTTCAAACCATTATCCTTGTGTCTTGTGCAATAGTCAAATTGTTTGAATGTATATGGATTGGTATTATCTTATTTTGAATAAAATATATGTATTCATATAAGTTAAACTACTGAGATAGTTCGCAACTTGAATTTGAAATTTCGTACAAGATACGACGGTAATCTATAATAGATTATTAGATTATACAATTATTTTAATTGTTATTAGTTTATGAGATATAAATTAATAATAATGTTCTAGCATGAATTATTTTACGTGATAATTAAGATAAACATGTTAGAAGTATGTTGAATTTAGTTTTATGTCACGTGCTTGTTCATTATATGATTTTGAATTATTATTACATGTGATGTAAATTAATTTAGGACAAAGCTTGTAAACAACTTGAACAAAATTAATGTTCTATAAAAGATTGGATCATCTTGTTATTAAAAGTTGTTTTAGTAACAATTCCCTCTTGTTAAAATTTGAGTTCTTAATAATAAAATATAAGATACTGTATTGTAAATCTATCCATCAAAATAAATAACTTTATTTACTGCTTGTTTATAAGCAGTGGCCTGACAACCAGGAGACTTATAGTTTGAGAATATGTTAAAATTATTTTTTGCATTAGATGCATGGATTGAAAGAATTATTTAATTGTACCATAGACGCCTCGACTACCCGGGGATTATAAAATTTAATAAGTTCTTTGCTATCATGATGGTTGATCTCAACAATGCCAATAGGATCGACCTCACTACCAGGGGACTAATTGACATAGAGCTATTTAAGAAAATTGTATGGGAATGCAATTGGTAAGTGTACCTACTTTTAATATATATGTGAGAAACGACTTGACTTCCAAGTGACTCATACATATTGTTAAAGGATTGCTTTACTCTACTAACATAAATAGAGATTTCCTAAACTATAATGAGGGTAACTAGTTTAAAATAATAAGTGGAAATATAATTTAGATAAAAGTCCATGTCTTTATGATATGTGAAAATGTGTTCTTATAATATTGTCTTTTCATTTCTAATTTTAGATTTCTCAATATGTCTGTTATATCAGTGCATGAAATACTTGAGACCAACANCTTTACTCCACTAACAGAAATAGAGATTTCCTAAACTATAATGAGGGTAACTAGTTTAAAATAATAAGTGAAAATATAATTTAGATAAAAGTCCATGTCTTTATGATATGTGAAAATGTGTTCTTATAATATTGTCTTTTCATTTCTAATTTTAGATTTCTCAATATGTCTGTTATATCAGTGCATGAAATACTTGAGACCAACAAGTTGGTAGGACCAAACTTTGATGATTGGTACAGAAATTTGAGAATTGTTCTCATGCATGAAAAGCTTATTGATGTGATCGATAAGCCTGCCAAGGAAGTCCCAGATGAGGATGATGATAATGCCACCAAGATTTATCAGAAATACTTGGAAGAATGTCTTACTACTAAATGCATCATTCTCACTTCTATGAGTTCTGAACTCTAGAGGAAACATCAGGATATGGATCCAACTGCAATCATTGAACATCTTAAAAAAGATGTTTGGTACACAAAGCAGGACAGCTGGATACCAACTATCTAAGGCTTTATTTGGATCCAAATTGATTGGAAACACTCTAGTTGGACCTTATGTCAATCACATGATTGATCTTATTAAAGGACTTCAGAAGTTGGGGTGCAAACTGGGTAAAGAGTTTTCTCAAGATTTGATCTTGCAGTCACTCTCTGAGTCCTTTTCACAATTTGTTATTAATTTCAATATGAATAAAATGGATTGTGATCTTCATGAGATGCTTAACATGCTAATTGATTATGAGAATCAACTTGCATCTGAGAAGAAGAAAGGAAATGTCACGTTGGTTGGAAAGTCTTCTAAGAATAAGGGTAAGGGTAAATATAAACCCAAGAATAAGCCTATTGCACCTAAGGGTGGTGTAACCAAACCCAAAGAAAAAGAAGGCAAAGATGACCAATCTGATGCTGAATGTTTCCATTGGAAGAAGATAGGACATTGGAAGAGAAACTATCAGGAGTATCATGCAACTCTAAACGACAAGAAAATAGGTAAGACTAAAACGAAAAATGTTTTCAAAGTTTCATTAACTACTACTGATGCTTCATTATGGGTATTAGATACTGGCAGTGGTTATAACATCTGCAATATATTGCAGGGGTTCCAAATAAGTAGAAGGTTGAAGAAAGGAGAAATTAATCTACAAGTTGGAAATGGTGCAAAAGATGCGGCTGTAGCTATAGGATCAATTTTCTTAATAATGCCTATGGGCAAAGTACTTATGGTTAATGATTGTTATTACGTTCCTAAATTTGTTTCAAACACAATTTCAGCTTCTATGTTAGACAAACATGGTTTTCGCATTATTATAAGCAATGGTATTTGCTCTATGTATTATGGTGATAATTTATATATGAATGGCTATCTCCAACATGATGTTTATGTCTTACCTAATGTTAATGCTAATTTGATTATGCATGTTTCAAGTCTTAAGAGGAAAAGAGATGATCAAGTAAATCATACATACCTTTGGCATTGTAGGCTTGGTCATATTGGAGAGAAAAGAGTTAACAAGTTGTACAAGGAAGGGTACCTTGACAAGTATGATTTTGAATCATATCCAACTTGTGAATCTTGTCTCAAAGGAAAAATGACCAAATCTCCATTTACTTAAAGTGGAGAAAGAGCTACTGAATTATTGGGACTAATTCATATAGATGTTTGTAGATATTCTTACTCCATCACTTTCACTGATGATATATCAAGATATAGATTTGTGTATATTATGAAACACAAATCTAAATCTTTTGAAATGTTCAAAAGGTTCCGTAGTGAAGTTGAGAAACATACGGGTAAAAGAATCAAGGTACTAAGGTTTGATAGAGGTGGAGAATATCTTAGTGAATATTTTATGAGTTATTTCAAAGAGAATGGGATTCTCTCATAGTGGACACCTTCAGGAACACCACAACATAATGGTGTGTGTGAAAGGAGAAACCGAACCTTATTAGATATGGTGAGATCTATGATGGGGTTCACTGGTCTTTCAATATATTTATGGGGATATGCTTTGGAAGCAGCAACATACTTACTTAATAACGTTCCCACTAAGTCAATCTCTACAATACCATATGAGATATGGAAAGGACGTAAGCCTAACCTTAAGCATATTAAAGTTTGGAGTTGTACAACTTATGTTACGAGACTGCAATCTGATAAAATTGACTCAAGATCTGATAAGTGTAGGTTCATTGGGTATCCCAAAGAAACAATGGGATAATATTTCTATCACCCTTCTAACTATAAAGTGTTTGTGGTTAGAGGAGCAACCTTTTTGGAAAGGGAATTTCTTTTAGAAGGAAGTTATAGTAGAGAAATGTCACGACCCAAAATCTCGCCCGTTGTGATGGAGCCTATCTCGATACTAGGCAAGCCGACAACATCAATTACCCATAATTTCTTTAAAATACTAAAAACATAATAATTAATTGAGGGGAAAACTCCCACCAATACTGAATATACATTTACTCCCAAAACCCGGTGTCACTGAGTACTTGAGTATCTATACATTACAAGTCTAGAAAACACAGTCTATAATAGTCTAAGACCAAATACAGTAAACAGGGAGATAGCAAAACATGGCAGTGTCACGACCCGGAATTCCCACCGTCAGGACCGTGATGGTGCCTAACATTTTACTTGTTAGGCAAGCCAACGTTAGAGAATCATTAAACCAATCCCTTTTCCATTCAATAAATAATAGTAAATTAGCTAAGATGAAATATGGTGAGTGCGGGAATAATATAAAAACTGCATTAATTACTACCACCCAGATTTGGAGTCACAATTCAGACAAGGTGGGTTGCTCTGATGGTAAGCACCCTCCACTTCCAACCAAGAGGTTGTGAGTTCGAGTCACCCCAAGAGCAAGGTGGGGAGTTCTTGGAGGGAAGGATGCCGAGGGTCATTTGGAAACAGCCTCTCTACCCCAGGGTAGGGGCAAGGTCTGCGTACACACTACCCTCCCCAGACCGCATTAGTGGGATTATACTGGGTTGTTGTTGTTGTTGTTGTTGTAATTCATGATCATTCTAGAATTCACTACAAGTGATAGTCTTAGAGAAATACAATTGTTTGAAAGAAAGAAAAAGTAAAACAGAAGAGATAGACAGGGACTTGAAGGTCTGTGAACGCCTACAGATCTACCTTGAGTCTCCGGATAGCAGGTCCAACAGCTAAAATCTCGATCAACCCGAGCCGGTACCAAAATCTGCAGAGAAAGTGCAGAGTGCTGTATCAGTATAACCGACCCCATATACTGGTAAGTGTCGAGTCTAGCCTCGGCGAAGTAGTGACGAGGCTAGGACAAGACACCTACAAATAAACCTATACAATATATCAATATATACAACAGTAACAATAATTAAAGAAGCAAGGCAAGAAATATTGGGAAGAGAACATGCTGAGGGGATTACATGGCAAGGAATCACAACAGGAATGAGAACATGATCAATCGATATATCTTTAATAGAAAGAAACAATTAAACACAGTAAAGGAAAGTGCACGGCATCACCCTTCGTGCATTATCACTCACTCACAAAACATTATACGGCATCAACCTTCGTGCTTTAACATTCTCCCTCACCAAGACAATGAACAACAACAATAGGGAGATAGAATTATCAAGAACAAGTCTTACTTCAACATTCAATTCCACGTTACTAACCTCAACTGTGAGTCAATACCCAATAAATACCAGTTTCCATAAAACATAATAAGAATTGTTCAACATAACGAATAGCTAGTCTAATCATGAACAATATGATCAAGGAATACCACGATCACAATAATAAGACTCACTCGCATGTTATGACTCGACAACAACGCATAGGTACTCGTCACCTCACCTATATGTTGTACTCAACATACAAACACGTAGCTAATAAGCGAATAATACCTAATCCCTCAAGCCAAAGTTAACCATGATACTTACCTCGCTCCAAAAACCACTCAATACTCAATCACAACGTTTCCTCCATAATCCACCTCAAAACCACTTGTATCCATTCACAAATGACTCAATAATATCAAAATATTGCTAAAGGAATCAATTACATTACATAGATCTAGATTTCCCAAACTTTTCCCCCAAAAGTTAAAAATTGACTACGGGCCCTCTTGGTCAAAACCCGAGGTTCAGACCAAAATCCATTTACCCATTCACCCCCGATCCTGGATATATAATTGGTTTTGGAATCCGACCTAAATTTGAGGTCTAAATCCCTATTTTGTTTCCAAATCCCTAGTTTCTAAACAAACCCAATATCTACCATGAAAACTCTAGATTTTTGGTTTAACATTCATGAAATGTAATGCGTAATTTAAAGAAAGTGGTTTAGAATCACTTACCAGCACTTTGGGGAAGAAACTGTCTCTTATAAATTGACTCTAGGCCGTGTAGCTTTTGAAAATTGGAAGGAATGGCTTAATACCCGTTTTGGGATTGTTTTATCAACTGGGTGACAGTGTTCATTGCGTTCGCGAAGACACTTTCGAGTTCGCGAAGAGCAGAGCTTGTCAAGCTTATGCGTTCGCGAAACTCCCATCATGTTCGTGAAGCTTACACCCCCTGGCCTTCGTGTTCGCGAGCCCTTTCTCGCGTTCGCGATAAAGGAAGGACTGACCCCCTCCCCCAGGTCCCTATCACTACGCGTTCGCGTTGAGCTGGTCGCATTCACGAAGGGTAAAGCCCCCATCGCTCCGCGTTCACGAACCAGCCTTCGCGTTCACGAAGAAGCAAACTCAGCCATCCCAGTTTCTACTTCGCGTTCGCGAGAGTGCCTTCGCGAACGCGAAGAAGGAAACCAGAAGGAACCTGAAACTGCAGAAAACCAGATTTTCCTAAGTTTAAATCATCCCGTAGCCCATTCGAAACTCACCCAAGCCCTCGGGGCTCCAAACCAAACATGCACGCAAGTCCAAAAACATCATCTGAACTTGCTCGCGCGATCAAATCGCCAAAATAACACCTAGAACTACGAATTGAACACCAACTCAAATGAAATTTTCAAGAAAACTTTAAAACTTCTATTTTCACAACCGGGCGCCCGAATCACGTCAAATCAACTCCATTTCTCACCAAATTTCACAGACAAGTCTTAAATATTATAATGGATATGTACCGGGCTCCGGAACCAAAATACGGACCCAGTATCAATAAGACCAAACATCACTAAATTCTAAAAATCATTAAACTTCCAAACTTTTAATTTTTCATAAAAATTTCATATCTCGAGCTAGGCACCTCGGAATTCGATTCTGGGCATACGCCCATGTCCCAAATTATGATACGGACCTACAAGGACCGTCAAAACATGGATCTGGATCCATTTGCTAAAAATGTTGATCGCAGGCAACTTAAATTGATTTTTAAGGCAAAAATTTTCTTTTTATTAGTTTTTAATATATAATCCTTCTAGAAGAGCACTCGAACTGCGCATGCAAATCGAGAAAGATTAAGATGAGGTTTTTGAGACCTCGAAACATAGGATTAGGTTCAAAAATATAAGATGACCTATCGGGTCATCACATTCTCCACCTCTAAAATAACCGTTCATCCTAGAACGAACATAGAAAAGTACCTGGGCTGGTGAAAAAATGTTGATATCTTCTCCGTATGTCCGACTCGGACTCCCAAGTAGCTGCCTCGATGGGCTAACCTCTCCACTGCACTCGGACAGAAGAATAACTCTTTGATCTCAACTTGCAAACCTATCAGGCTAGAATAGCCACCGGCTCCTCCTCGTAAGTCAAATCCTTGTCCAACTGGATAGAGCTGAAATCTAACACATGGGACGGATTGCCGTGATTTTTTCGAAGCATGGACACATGGAACACCGGATGAACAACTGCTAAACTAGGTGGAAACTCAAGCCTGTAAGCCACCTCTCCCACTCTCTCCAAAATACCTAGTGCGCAACTTGCCCTTCTTTCCGAACCTCATTATAGCCTTCATGGGTGATATCCGGAGCAACACTCTCTCTCCGACCATGAATGCAACATCATAAACTCTGCAGTGGGTATAACTCTTCTACCTTGACTGAGCGGTGCGAAGTCGATCCTGAATAATCTTGACCTTATCCAAGGCATCCTGTACCAAATCTGTACCCAATAACCGAGCTTCCCCCGGCTCAAACCATCCAACTGGCAATCAACACCGTCTACCATATAGTGCCTCATAGGGAGCCATTTGAATGCTTGACCGGTATCTGTTGTTGTAGGCAAACTCTACAAGGGGTAAGTACTAATCCCACGATCCTCTGAAGTCTATAACACATGCGTAGAGCATGTTCAAGATCTGAATAGTGTGCTCAGACTGTCCGTCTGTCTGAGGATGAAATGTTGTGATTAACTCAACTCGCGTGCTCGACTCACGCTGTGCTGCTCTTCAGAAGTGTGAGGTGAACTACATACCTCGATAAAAAATGATAGACACAGGCACACTGTGAAAACAGACGATCTCGCGGATGTAAATCTCTGCCAACCACTCTAAAGAATAGGTAACTGCCACAGGAATGAAATGTGCTGACTTAATCAGCTTGTCTACAATGACCCAAACGGGATCGAACTACCTCTGAGTCCGTGGAAGTCCAATAACTAAATCCGTAGTGATACGCTCCCACTTCCACTCAGGAATCTCTATCTTCTGAAGCAAACCACTAGGTCTATGATGCTCGTACTTGACTTGCTAACAATTTAGACACCGAGCTACATATGCAACTATATCCTTCTTCATCCTCCTCCACCAATAATGCTGCTGCAAGTCGTGATACATCTTGGCGGTACCCGGATGAATAGAATACTGAGAACTGTGGGCCTCCTCAAGAATCAACTAACGAAGTCCATCTGCATTAAGCATAAAATACGACCCAGCATCTTCGAAACGCCATCATCTCCAACAGTAACCTGCTTGGCATCACCATGCTGCACCATGTCCCTAAGCACAAGAAAATGAGGGTCATCATACTACCTCTCCCTGATGCGCTCCAACAACAAAGACTGAGCGACGGTACAAGCTAGAACACGACTGGGCTTAGAAACATCCAACCTCACAAACTGATTGGCCAAAGACTGAACATCTAGTGCAAGCAATCTCTCACCAACTAGAATATATGCAAGGCTACCTATACTAGCTGACTTTCTACTCAAAGTATCGGCCACCACATTGGCCTTCCCGGGATGATACAATATGGTGATATCATAGTCTTTCAATAGCTCCAACCACCTCCTCTGCCTCAAATTGAGCTCATTTTGCTTGAACAAATACTGCAAGCTCTGATGATCCGTGAATACCTCACATGGCACGCCATAAAGTTAGTGCCTCCAAATCTTCAGCGCGTGAACAATGGCTGTCAGATCTAGATCATGAACAGGGTCATTCTTCTCGTGAACCTTTAAATGCCGCGAAGCATATGCAATAACCTTGCCACCCTGCAATACTGCACCCAAACCAATACGGGATGCGTCATAATATACCATATCAGATTCTGAACCTGAGGGTAACAACAATACCGGTGTCGTAGTCAAAGCTGTCTTGAGCTTCTAAAAGTTCTCCTCACACTCGTCTGACCATCTGAACGGAGCACTCTTCTGGGTTAACCTGGTCAACGAGGCTGCTATAGATGAGAACCCTTCTACAAACCGACGGTAATAACTTGCCAATCCCAAGAAACTACTGATCTCTATAGGTGATGTGGGTCTAGGCCAGTTCTGAACTGCCTCAATCTTCTTAGGATCCACCTGAATACACTTTGCTGATATAACGTGACCCAACAAAGCAACTGAACTCAACCAAAACTCGCATTTTGAGAACTTAGCATATAACTGGTTGTCTCTCAGAGTCTAAAGAATGATCCAAAGGTGCTGCTCATAGCCCTCTCGGTTGTGGGAGTATATCAAGATATCATCAATAAACACAATCATAAAGGAATCCAAGTAGGCCTTGAATACTCAGTTCATCAAATCCATGAATGCTGCTGGGGCATTTGTCAGCCCAAATGACATCACTAGAAATGCATAATGCCCATACCGAGTCCGAAAAGTTGTCTAAGGGACATCTGATGCCCTAATCCTCAATTGATGGTAGCCAGATCGCAAATCAATCTTCGAAAACACCTTGGCACCCTGAAGCTGATCAAATAAATCATCAATCCTCGGCAATGGATATTTGTTCTTGATGGTGACCTTGTTCAACTGCCGATAATCTATGCATATCCTCATCGATCCATCTTTCTTCTTGACAAAAAACACAGGTGCATCCCATGGCGAGACACTAGCCCTAATGAAGCGCTTATCAAGCACATCTTGCAACTGTTCCTTTAATTCTTTCAACTCTGGTGGGGCCATGCGATATGGCAGAATGGAAATGGGCTTAGTTCCCAGAGCCAAATCAATGCAGAAATCAATAACCCTGTCGGGTGGCATCCCCGATAGACTTGCAGGAAACACCTCTGAATCCATGGAAGGAACCGCCGCACTAGAATTGCGGACATAAGCCAAATAAGCTAGACACCCCTTCTCGACCATATGTTGAGCCTTCACATAAGAGATAGCCCTGCTGGTAGAATGGCCATGAGTCCCTCTCCACTCTAATCGAGGCAACCCTAGCAAGGCTAAGGTCACCGTTTTAGCGTGACAATATAATATAGCATGATAAGGTGACAGCCAATCCATACCCACAATGACATCAAAATCAACCATGTAGAGAAGTAGAAGATCTACACAAGTCTCAAGGCTCCCAATGGTGACCACACATGAATGATAAACATGATCTACAATAATAGTATCTCCCACTGGTGTGGACACATACACAGGAGCACTCAAATAATCATGAGGCACGATCAAATTTGAAGCAAAATAGGATGAAACATGGGAGTATAGTAGATCCCGTATCAAATAAAACTGAAGCATCCCTACTACAAACTGAAACAGTACCTGTAATAACGGCGTCAGATGACTCAGCTTCAGGCCTGGATAGAAAAGCATAACACTGGGGGCTGGGCCCCACCACCCTGAACTATGTTCCTGGGACGGCCTCTAGCTGGCTGGTCTCCACCTCTAACGGCCTGACCTCCACCTCTAACAGTCTGGACTCTACCTCTAGCTGCCTGACCCCTGCCTCTGGCTGGCTGAGCAGGCGGCAGCAACTGGTTCCAGAACCATGGCACGAGAACCCTGATGTTGTGAGCTGCCCGATGTTCGAGGGCAAAATCTAGCAATGTGCCTCAGATCACCACAAGTATAACAAAACCTCGGCTGCTGTGACTGCTGGCCGTGAAACTCACCCTGTCAACCTAAGTAACTACCCTAAAAACTCTGGAGCGGAGGTGTACTAATAGGGGCTGGTGGTGCACTGTAGGCTAGCGGGTTGGAATAATGCATCTGAGGGCCACGACCACCTGAGGAACCGTGGGAAGCCTAGAGTGCTGAATGAAATGACCTGGAAGGATGGCCTCTGCCATAAGTACCTCGGCCTCTAGATGAGGCTCCACTGAATCCACCAGAGTGACGAGGCCTCTTGTCAGACCCCTGACCACTCCCCTAAGCTAAAACCATCTCGACTCGCCTTGCAATATTGGCAGCCGCCTGAAAAGCATTCTCACTCCTAGTCTCCTTAGCCATCTGCAATCTGATAGGCCGAGCAAGTCTATCAATAAACCTCCTCAACCTCTCTCTCTCGGTAGGAAGTAGAATAAGAGCATGACGGGCCAAATCCATAAAACGGGTCTCATACTAAGTAACAATGATACTACTCTACTGGAGACACTCGAACTGATGGCGATGCTCCTCTCTCAATGTGATAGGGAGAAACTTCTCTAGGAAGAGCTGACAAAGCCGGTCCCAAGTAAGAGCAAGCGACCCAGCTGGTCTGGTTAACATATAATCTCTCCATTTCATGGCGGAACCATTCATCTGAAATGTAGAAAAATCAACCTCGTTGGTCTCCACTATACCCATGTTCCGTAGAAACTTGTGACAACTGTCGAGATAATCCTGGGGATCCTCTAAAGGAGCACCACTGAAGTGAACTAGAAAAAGCTTGGTGAACTTGTCCAATCTCCATAAAGCCTCAGAAGACATAGCTGACCCATTTTCGGCCTGTGCCGCAACAACCGGCTGAACTACTCCGACTGGCTGAGCTGTTGGAGCCTGATACTGGGGAGCTATCTGCTCCGGAGTTGGAGTAGTAGGAGTTTCGGCTCCTCTTCTATCCTGAGAGACGGCTGGTGCCATGGGAAATGCGTCAGTATGGGCCACACTCTCCTAAGGCCCACCAAACAAACCAAAGTGTCCTGAAGTACTAGGGTGGTAATGAACCCATCCGGAACCTAAGTTGGTCCGGCAGGAACAATCTGGGATGTAACCTCCTTACCCAACTCTACTTGAGGCTCCACTGTTGGTACTGCTGCGCGACCTCTGGGTTGAGCCCTGTCCCTGCCTCGACCTCTGGCACGGCCTCGGTCTTGACCTCTGCCCCTCGTAGGAGCTTCCACTGGGGGCTCTGGCTGCCTCTCAGCTGAAGAAGCGGTACGTGTTCTCGCCATCTTCGAGAGAATAAAAGTAGAAAAGTTCAATCAGTATTGAGAAAACAAAATCGTACGACAGAGAAGAATAGAAGTGAAATTTGTTCCTAAAACATAATAAGAGTTGTTCAACATAAACGAATAGCTAGTATAATCATGAACAATATGATCAAGGAATACCACGATCACAATAATAAGACTCACTCACATGTTATGACTCGGAAACAACACATAGGTACTCGTCAACTTACCTATACATTGTACTTAACATACAAACATGTAGTAAATAAGCGAATAATACCTAATCCCTCAAGCCAAGGTTAACCACGACACTTACATCGCTCCGAAGGCCACTAAATACTAAATCACAGCTTTTCCTCTAGAATCCATCTCCAAACCACTCATATCTATTCAAAAACGACTCAATAATATCAAATATTGCTAAAGGAATCAATTACATTGCATAGATTTATATTTCCCAAACTTTCCCCCAAAAAGTCAAAAATTGACCACGGGTCCGCTTGGTGAAAACCCGAGGTTCGGACCAAAATCCATTTACCCATTCACCCCCGAGCCTGTATATATAATTGATTTTGGAATCTGGCCTCAATTTGAGGTCTAAATCCTAATTTTTCCAAATCTTTAGTTTCTACCCAAAACCGCCAATTTCTACCATGTAAACTCTAGATTGTTTGTTAACAATTCATGAAATGTAATGGATAATTGAAAGAAAGTGGTTTAGAATCACTTACCAACACTTTAAGGAAGAAGATGTCTCTTGCAAATCGCCTCTAGGCCGTCTAGCTTTTTAACATTTGAAGGAATGGCGTAAGTTCCGTTTTGGGACTGTTTTATGAACTGGGCGACAGTGTTCATCGCGTTCGCTAGGACACTTTATAGTTCGCGAAGAGCAGAGCTTGTCAAGCTTACGCGTTCGCGAAACCCCCATCGCATTCGTGAAGGTTACGCCCCCCTGGCCTTCGTGTTCGCGAGCCCTATCTCGCATTCACTATGAAGGAAAGACTGACCCCCTCCCCCAGGTCCCTATCACTACGCGTTCGATTCCGGGCATACGCCCAGGTCCCAAATTATGATACGGGCCTACCGAGACCATCAAACACGGATCCGGGTCTGTTTGCTAAAAATGTTGACCAAAGTCAACTTAAATTGATTTGTAAGGAAACAATTCTCTTTTTATCAGTTTTTAACATATAAGCCTTCCGGAAGAACACTCGGACTGCGCACGTAAAATCGAGGAAGGCTAAGATGAGGTTTTTGAGGCCTCAAAATGCAGAATTAGGTTCTAAAATATAAGATAACTTATCGAGTCATCACAGGAAGCTACCTCTGAATCTCCGAAAAATCAAATGTGTGAAATAATCAACACCCACTATGTCCGGGATCACCTGGATCTGCACACAATGTGCAGGGTGTAGTATGAGTACAACCAACTTAGTAAGTAACAATAATAAATAAGATCTGAAAGTAGTGACGAGCTTCTCGGCTAAGTCCAATTACAGTACTTTCCAACATAAATGGGTAGGCATGCTCTCAAGTTCAATATTTAAGATTTCACAGAAATTTCATATCAAGTTTGACTGAAACAGAAAATAATGTTTTTCCAAAATTTCCAAAATAGTGATATATGACAGCTGAAATGCAGCAAATAATGAAATCAATGCATCCTTTCAGAGTAACAGTCACTCAGTTCTCCCATTCACTCCAACCTCACAGTCACTCTTTCCACACAGTCACTCATTCCTCACAGTCACTCATCACTCGGCACTCGCACTCAGTAGGTACCTGCGCTCACTGGGGGTGTGTCCAGACTCCGGAGGGGCTCCTTCAGCCCAAGCTCTACAACAAGCCAATCATGGCATATAACAATGAAACATGTTGTGGCGTGCAACCCGATCCCATATATATCCTCACAATTAGGCCCTTCGCCTCAATCAGTCATCAACCTCTTCCGTCTTTCGGGCTCAAAATGTCATGAAAATCAGCCCAAAATTATAATATGATGCATCCATAAATAGCAATAGAGGCTGAGATATGATATGAAATGAATGAACATGACTGAGTGTGAAATTACAACTTGAACATATAATTCAACCACATAAATGACCCCAGTGGGTACCAACAACAACAGCATATGCCTAAGCATGATTTGTAATACGAGTCTCAGCTAAATTTTCTCTAACACATAGAGAATGTACGGATATCAACAGATTATTCAACTATACAATTCCATGGAATTTGATTAAGTCACAATTCCTACGGTGCATGCTCACACGCTCGTCACCTAGCATGTGTGTCACCTCAAATCCAATCACATAACACATAATTCGGGGTTTCATACCCTCAGGAACAAATTTATAACTGTTACTTACCTCAAACCATGAAATTCTTTATTCCGCTATGCCCTAGCCACGAGATTTGGTCTCCGAAAGCCTCGTATCTAGAAACAATTAATTCGATTCAGTCAATACCAATTATTGTAATTAATTCTATAAGGAAATATTAATTTTCCAATAAAAATCCTAAATTAACCTAAATATCCATCTCGAAATCCANCGACAAAAGTTACAAAATATGAACGCCCATCCAACCACGAGTCCAACCATACAAATTTCACCAAATTCCGACATCAACTCGACCCTCAAATCTTTAATTAAAGTCTTTGAAGATTTCTACTATTTTCAACCCAATCTTAACCCATTTGAACTCAAAAATCTTTCCATAAACCTTATTGATACGTATAAATATTACTCTTACACCCAATAATCATACTCTTAATCACCCATCTTTACCCAAACTCGAAATTGAAGACTAGGGGTTAGAACCTTACCTCTTGGGTGAAGATCTTGTGATATTTCCTTGTTGGATTTCAAAGGTTGAACAATATCTTGATGAACAAGGCACTTGAGCTTCTTCCTCTCTCTAGAACACTCTCCCTTCTCTCTAAAAATGTGCGATTTTCGCTCCAAAATGAGCTTCAAGGGCTATATATCGAAGTTGGGTCAGGTCAAGAAATTTTTGAAGCCCCGACGTAGATTCGAGATCGCATATGCGACCGCATAACACGTATGCGGTCCGCGGACCGCATAATTGAAGCTCCAAAACGAGGGTTACTTGTTTAGGTATGCGGTGATTATGCGGCCCGTAAACCTGTTCTGCGGTCGCATAATGCACTGCAAAATAGGTTTGTGGTTGCATATGCACCGCAGATGTCCTCAAATCTTGCCTCACACCTACTTCACTCTGCGGCCATTATGCGGTCCGCAGAATGATTATGCGACAGCATAGTGGGCTACTGAAATGTCCTTTTCTGCCGAAACATTTCTTTACTCCTCAGTGCATTGTTCAACCTAAAAAGTCTGAGCTTTTTACTAATCAATCTAACTCGGCACTACAAAACCTTTTCTACTTAAGTTTTAAAGCTTGGAACTAAGTGTTCCAAATAATTCCAAAACCTCACCGGACCCGAACCAATTACCCCGGCAAGTTACATAACAATTGTAAAGGACAAATTGAGTTGTAATTGGGAGAACGGGGCTGTAATACTCAAAACGATCGGTCGGGTCGTTACAAAAAATAAAATTTGATGAAGTTCAAGAAACCAATGAATCAGCACAATATCAAGATCATGAGACACAAGTTCAAGAACCTTTATTGGATGTTTTGAAGTTGACAAGGAAGTTACCATCTTCAACGGTTGAAGTTCAAGAACTAAATGTAGTTTAAGAACAGGTTAATGAACCAGTTCCAAACCAAATTAAACTACAATCAAATCCAATACAAGGTGAGCAAGTTGTACAAGCACCTCTTAGAAGGTCTACACGAGAACATCATGTACCAACTAGATTAAATCTAATGGTACAAGATGATGTATCAAATGAAGTTGATCATAAAGATGATGAGCGCAAGACCTATGAAGAGGCTATAAAAAGTTCTGACTATCACAGATGGAAAAAGGCCATGGAATCCGAAATGAAATCCATGAAGGAAAATAAATTATGGACTTTAGTTGAACCTTCAAAGGATATAAAACCTATAGGTTGTAAATGGGTTTTTAAGAAAAAGATTGGAGCAGACGGAAGGTGAAGACCTACAAAGCACGTCTTGATGACAAGGGATATCGTCAGAAAGAAGGAGTGATGAGACTTTTTGTCCCGTGTAAATGCTTAAATTAATTCGGATTTTGCTTGCTATAGAATCATACTACGATTATGAAATATGGCAAATGGATGTAAAAACAACTTTTCTTAATGGTGAGGTAGAATAGGATGTGGACATGACACAACCTGAAGGTTTCACATCACAGCCTGATCATTATACAATTTGCAATACATAGATTCATTTATGGACTAAATCAAGCTTCTCGAAGTTGGAATATTCGCTTTAATAAGACAATTGAAAAGTTCAATTTTGTTTGATGCAAAAAAGAGCCTTGTGTGTACAAAAAGGTTAGTGGGAGCACAATAATATTCTTAATACTGTATGTTGATGATATATTGCTTATAGGAAATGATATATCTACATTGCAGAGTACCATGATTTGGCTATCTAAACAGTTCTCCATGAAAGACTTGGGAGAATCAGCTTATATTTTGGGAATAAAGATCTATAAAGATAGATCTATGAAGTTGTTTGGGCTTTCCCAGTCCTTGTACATTAATAGAATCTTAAAGAGGTATAACATGGATAATTCCAAAAGAGGCTATCTACCGATAGACACTGGAATTACTCTCAATAGGGAGGATTGTCCTAAAACACCTGAAGAGAGAGAATGCATGAGTAGGATCCCATACGCTAGTGTACTGGGAGCTATCATGTATACCATGACATGTACACATCATGATGTGTCTTATGCACTAGGGGTGACTAGCTGATATCTGTCACGACCCCAATTTCACTCTGTAGGATGTCGTGATGACACCTAGTCTCTAAGACTAGGTAAGCCTAACAATTTGCGGAATAAAGGAATAATAAACTAAACTCCAATCTCAACACTAGATATATAAATTTAAAACTACAAATCCGTAATTACAACTCCCCAAAACCGGGTAGAAACAAGTCACAAGCTTCTAATAGAAATACTAAGTGTCTATATACATCAAGTCTAAGGAGAATCAGGGAAATAACATAATAAAGATAGAGAGAGACTCCAAGGTCTGCGGACACTGGCAGATATACCTTGAAGTCTCCACGTGCGGTCCAACTCACTGGTATCTGGTCTGGTGGGAAGAACTTGGATCTGCACAAAAAGATGTACAGAGTGTAGTATGAGTACACCACAACGGTACCCAGTAAATGCCAAGCCTAACCTCGGTAGAGTAGTGATGAGTTCAGGTCAGGGCCCTACTGGTTTAAAAGAAAAGTAAGGCAGAAAATATAATAATATTTTGAAATGACTGAGAATTTAAACAATAAGAAGTTTCAGAAAATATCAGCATAATAAATAGAGGTACACAGCAGGGGCACTCCCGAGGTACCACCTCGTAGTCCCAAATGTAAAGATGCAGTACAGGGGGATCTCCCGAGGAAATGCCTTGTAGTCCCAAAGTAAATATGAAGTACATGGGGATCTCCCGAGTAAACACCTCGTAGTCCCAAAGTAAATATGCAGTACAAGCCGAGGAACCGCCTCGTAGTCCCAAGGTAATTATGCAGTACAGGGGGATCTCCTGAGGAAACGCCTCGTAGTCCCAAAGTAAATATGCAGTAGATAATCGAAGGAAAACACAAATTTTCAGCAAGAATCTTACAGTTAAAGATTAAATTCAAATCAAGGAAAGCAGGTAATTCAACTAAGCATGTTGCACAAATTGCAGGTAAGAGTTAAGGCATGTAGACATGCGATGCTAGACTAAACATGATCACTACATATGCTAAGGAAACTCAGTTAATGTAATTAAAAGAAGACAACTCAGTTAATGTATTTTAAAAGACGACAAATCAGCAAGAACTGAATTTTCTATAATCAACCTGTGTACGCACTCGTCACCTCGCGTTCACGGCGCTCACATATCACAAATTGTTACAACAGTACCAAATCCTAAGGGGATTTCCCTCACACAAGGTTAGACAACTCAATTACCTCAAATGTCGCTCAATTAATTGGTAAGAATGCCTTTCCCTTGATTTTCCAACTCCGAATGGCCCAAATCGAGCCAAAAGAAATTTCATAACATGAATACAATTATAAGAAACTAATTTAAATGATAAATCTACCACTTCAACAAGGAATTGAAAAATTGCCCCAAAAAATCGATCCGTGCCCACGTCTCAGAATCGGGTAAAAGTCACAAAATACGAACACCCATTCAACCATGAGTTCACCCATACCAAAATTCGACACCAACTCGCCACTCTAATCCCCAAATTACACTCTCAAATCTCTAGCCTCAAACTCCCACATTCCACCTTAAACACACATAAACTAGGTGGAAATATCAATGGGGAAACAAGATTATTGATAAAACATAAGCACAAGGGACTTACCTCAAGAAATCCCTAGAAAGTGCTCTCAAAAATCGCCAAACCCGAGCTCAAATGTCCAACAAATGATAAAACTCCCGAGCCCTTGAATTTATAGAATCTGCCCAGGCTTTCCTGTTTTGCTCACCAAATTCTGCTTCTACGGTAACGCTTATGTGATAGCGCTTCTGCGGTAAAGTCTCCGCATCTGCGGAGTTCACTTAAATCCCCAGGTTCCGTACCTGCGCGCAAATCTCCTTATCTGCAGATGCGCTTCTGCGGTCCCTCGTTCGCTTATGCAGAAGACTCCCCAGGAACTCACCCACTTCTGCGATCGATTCCCTATAGAAGCGACTCCTCTTCTGCGGCCCTCTCACCGCACCTGTGACCACTGGCCAATTCCCTTAGCCCCGCACCTGTGCCCCATTGCTCGCACCTACGGGCTCGCACCTGCGGTCAACCTTGCGCATGTGCGATTACACTAGAACCAACCGAGCACCAGAAAATCTTCTAAGTCCAAAAATGATCCGTTAACTATCCGAAACTCACCCGAGGCCCCCGGGACCTCAACCAAATATACCAAGTTTAAATCACATCAAACAATGCTAGAAACACTAATTATACATCAATTCAAGCCTAATGACTTCAAAGTTTCAAACTTCTACATCTGACGTCGAAACCTATCAAATCAAGTCTGCTTCAAATTTTGCACACAAGACATAATTGACATTACGGACCTACTCCAACTTTTGGAATCAGAATATGACCTCGATATCAAAAAGTCCACTCCCGGTCAAACTTCTCAAAAATCACTGTTTTTCCATCTTTCGCCAGTTAGCGTTAAAATGACCTACGACCCTCCAATTCAACATCCGAACATGCTCCTAAGACTAAAATCACCCTACGAAGCTATAGGAACTGTCAAAACTCCATTCTGGAGTCATCTTCACACAGTTCGAACTACGGTCAATTCCTATGACTTAAACCTCCATTTTAGGGACTATGTGTCCCATTTCGCTCCAAAACCAAAACAAAATCCTCTTGGCAAGTTACAAAAACCAAAAATACATTAAAGGGAACAGTAAATAGGGGTTTGAGACTAATTTCCTCAAAACTTCCAGCCGGGTCATTACAATATCAGGAAAATCCTTGTGAGGAACATTGGAAGGTGGTAAAGACCATTCTTAAGTACTTAAGAAGGACTAAAGACCAATTCCTCATTTATAGAGATTCTGAGTTAAATGTTGAAGGTTATACTGATGCAAGCTTCTCTTCAGATAGAGATGATAGCAAATATATTTCTGGGTATATATTCACCATAAATGGTGGGGTAGTGAGTTTGGAAAGTTCCAAACAAGCTACAATAGCTGATTTAGTGACTGAAACAGAATATATATCAGCTAGTGAAGCTGCTAAGGAAGCTGTATGGATGAAAAAGTTCTTAATTGGACTTGGTGTGGTTACTTCAATAGAAGGTGCAGTTCCATTGTTGTGTGACAATACCGAAGCCATTGCTCAAGCAAAAGAACCAAGATCACACCAAAAATCCAAACATGTTCTGCGAAGGTATCACTTGATAAGAGAGATCATTGAACGTGGAGACGTCGAGATTCAAAAGGTTGATCAAAAGGAAAATGACGCAGACCCATTCACTAAAGCTCTTGGAGCAAAGGAGTTTGACAAGCACAAGTGACAATTAGGAATGAAGTACAAGAGCGATTGGCTCTAGAGCAAGTGGAAAATTGCTTGAGATATGTTAGATATGCCCTAGATCCAATTATTTATTTGATGATTTGAACATATTTTTATGAATGTTATTTGATATAAAAATATATGGCTGTAACGACCCAAATCTCCCTCCGTAGGATGTCGTGATGGCACATAGTCTTAGGGACTAGGTAAGCCTAACATGTACTAAAATAACAACAATATTAATTAATAACTGAAAAAATACGAAATAGGAATCTCTATACAATACTTACAATCCAAAAACCTTTAGTACAAGTCGTAAGCTCTACTGAGTTACTAGAAAGCCTATAAATACAACTGTTTTGAAATAGAGATAAAATAGTGCAAGTATAATATCAAAAGGTGACTCTGAAGCCTGCAAAAGCAGCAACAAGTTTACCTTGAGTCTCCACAGCAAGATCCGTACAGCTAGCGATCGGTCAACTGACTCCACATTACCTGTCTCTGCACAACAATGTGCAAAGGTGTAGTATGAGTACACCACAATCGATACCCAGTAAGTCTCAAGACTAACCTCAGTGGAGTAGTGACGAGGTACAGTCAAGACACTCACTAGTCAAATAACATGTGCCATACTAAATAATCGAAAACAAATAGCAGTGATAGCAACAATAATAAACTAGTGATATAAACAGTAAGGCAGCAAGAACACCATAATTATTACTCAGATGAAAAAGAAAACACAAGTACAACAAATTAAACAAGTCTTTCAAATATAAATCTTTAACATATAATTCTTTCGAATACATACCCTCCAACTATATTTCTTCAAATAAGTATCCTTAGAATATAAAATTCTTTCAAATAAATATCTCATATCATAATCATAAAATACGGTTCTCTGCCCCCTTTCATATTCTCACAACACCTCGTGCCCATATCTCTATCACAACCGCACGGACAACTCTCGTGCCAAATATGTCAATACATAAAATTTGCATGATTAATTTATTTTCAATAAAGTAAGGTTACAACTTTTAGACCAAGTAAGAATTCGACAAAGAATTGAGTTTATATTAGAAATAGTTTGAGTGAAGAAAAATGACATTTCAATTTAAATAAAACATCAAATAATCTACCGATTTGGATGCAAAACTTATTAAATTAAAACATAATAGTAATTTCTTTTATTTAAAACAACTCCATCATTAAGAACAAGTACAAACCAGAAATACAAATCCTCAGAGTGTCGTACGAAAAAGTCAAAGCCAACATAATACTACGAGAAATACAAGGCACTTACTATTAATTCAAATAATACATCACGGAGAACACATGAATTTACATATTACAGAAAAACATAATAACCAAAGGCAAGTACAACCATAGAGAGATGTCAACAAAGGGCACTCCCGAGATATCGTCTCGTAGTCCCAAAAGTAAATGCTCAATAGGGCATCTCCTGAGGTACCTCCTCGTAGTCCCAAAAGTAAATATGCAAGACGGGGGATCTCCCGAGGTACCGCCTCATAGTCACAAAGTAAATATGCAACAACAACAATGCCCCAAGGCCATCGCATGTCATCACAATTCAATGCCTGACATAGCCCACCTTGTCTCGTCACATGTGCAATAATAAAGTAAATGCCGCTTTGTCTCACCGCACGCGCACAATAGTATTCCCACATTGTCTCGCCACATGCGCAAACCGACATGTGCAAATATATATAGCCCGTCTTGTCACGCCGCATGTGCATAAATCAATAGAAACAATAGCATGGAAGAAACCTCGTGCAAACACCCAAAGCTCCCAACAATATAATGTGCCAATATCACATCTCACAAATTGCACCTCAAGTACTCAAATATTACCACTTGCCACAAAAATCAACAATACATTATTTTTCACAATAAGGAGACCATGGCTCGACCATAATATGCACAAAAATCTTAACAAAATATCCGGGAGTGAAAAACACAACAAAATAATATTTCACAAAACAATCAAGGTGGAAATCACACCAAATCATCGTATAAAAATAATTTCAACAAACAAGGATCTAGCCATGACAAATAGAGGATTTAATAAGTGCCAATAATTTCCAATTTAATACATAAGGGCGTCTAAGGATTTTAACAGATGTAATTTGCACATATAAACCAAGTACGTGCTCGTCACCTCGCGTACATGGTTTTCAATTACACAATTTGCACATAAGACACGATGCCTAAGGGGTATTTTCCCCACTCAAGGTTAGTCAAAATACTTACTTTTTTTTGAAGTTATGCCGATATTCCAAAGTCTCCTTCTTGCTTGAATTGACCTTCGGACCGTTCAAATCTATCCAAATTAATTGTATAACTTTATTAAAATTCATCAGAAACACTTTCGGATAATAAAACGTCGACTTGAAAATTTATTTTAAAAAGTCAACAAAAGTCAACGCAGGGCCCACCTCTCGGAAATCGACATAATTTTCACGAAATCCGAACACCCATTCCGATACGAGTTCAACCACACCAATTTTATCGAATTCTAATAATAAATAATCCTCTAAATCTTGAATTTCCAATTTTGAAAAGTTTTTACAAAAATTCTCATTTCCTCCATTAAACTCGAATTAAACGATGCATATTCATACATTCATGGAATATAATTACTTTGGGATATAGAACACTTACACCAACCAANCCAACCATGCTTGTGAAACATCCCTCCAGAATCGCCCAAATCCGAGCTCCAAAAATCCAAAATGAAAATGGCGAAATGACCATTTTTGGTCCTTAACATTCTGTCCAGTTTCCGCTTCTGTGGACATATTTCCGCATCTACGGCCTCGCTTTTGCTAGCGAAAATACGCACCTACGTTGCCTCTACTTCTGCGAGCACAGTGGCCGCACCTGCGCTTGCACTTCTGCGTCCGTTAACCATCCGAAATCCACCCGAGGCACTCGGTACCTTAACCAAATATACCAACACGTCCCAAAATATAATACAAACTTAGTCGGGGCTTTAAACCATGTCAAACAACGCCGAAATTATGAATCGCACATCGAATCGGATTATGAGTTTTCAAATCTTCCAACTTCTATATTTTGCACCGAAACGTATCAAATTAATATGGAATGAGTTCAAATTTTGCGCACAAGTCATAAATGATGTAATGGAGCTATTCCAATTTCCAGAATCAAAATCCGACCTCGTTATCAAAAATTCAACCTTCGGTCGAACTTTCCAAAAATCTTCTATTTTCCAACGTTTGCCAAAATGCGTCGAATTATCCTACGGACTTCCAAATCTAAATCCGAACATACGCCTAAGTCCGAATAATTATACGAAGCTAGTGCCATCATTGAAATTCTATTCCGGGATCGTTTACTCAAAAGTCAAATCTCCGGTCAACGCTTTTCATTTAAGCTTAAAAAATAAGAATTGTTCTTTTAATTTAATTCTGAATCTTCCGAAAATCAAACTCGACCACACCCGC
Organism: Nicotiana otophora; assembly: GCA_000715115.1. Taxonomy (NCBI): domain Eukaryota; kingdom Viridiplantae; phylum Streptophyta; class Magnoliopsida; order Solanales; family Solanaceae; genus Nicotiana; species Nicotiana otophora. The sequence goes on along the minus strand of AWOL01S0027333.1, from coordinate 74,995 downwards.
GGGACATAATACATATTAAGAAGCTGCTCGAGACCTTTAGTAGCTGAACGGGGAANAGTCAAAATACTTTTTTTTGAAGTTATGCCGATATTCCAAAGTCTCCTTCTTGCTTGAATTGACCTCCGGACCGCTCATATCTATCCAAATTAATTGTATAACTTTATTAAAATTCATCAGAAATACTTTCGGATAATAAAACGTCGACTTGAAAATTTATTTTAAAAAGTCAACAAAAGTCAACGCAGGGCCCACCTCTCGGAACCCGACATAATTTTCACGAAATCCGAACACCCATTCCGATACGAGTTCAACCACACCAATTTTATCGAATTCTAATAACAAATAATCCTCTAAATCTTGAATTTCCAATTTTGAAAAGTTTTTACAAAAATTCTCATTTCCTCCATTAAACTCGAATTAAACGATGCATATTCATACATTCATGAAATATAATTACTTTAGAATATAGAACACTTACCCCAACCATGCTTGTGAAACATCCCTCCAGAATCGCCCAAATCCGAGCTCCAAAAATCCAAAATGAAAATGGCGAAATGACCATTTTTGGTCCTTAACATTCTGTCCAGTTTCCGCTTCTGTGGACATATTTCCGCATCTACGGCCTCGCTTTTGCTAGCGAAAATACGCACCTACGTTGCCTCTACTTCTGCGAGCACAGTGGCCGCACCTGCGCTTGCACTTCTGCGTCCGTTAACCATCCGAAATCCACCCGAGGCACTCGGTACCTTAACCAAATATACCAACACGTCCCAAAATATAATACAAACTTAGTCGGGGCTTTAAACCATGTCAAACAACGCCGAAATTATGAATCGCACATCGAATCGGATTATGAGTTTTCAAATCTTCCAACTTCTATATTTTGCACCGAAACGTATCAAATTAATATGGAATGAGTTCAAATTTTGCGCACAAGTCATAAATGATGTAATGGAGCTATTCCAATTTCCAGAATCAAAATCCGACCTCGTTATCAAAAATTCAACCTTCGGTCGAACTTTCCAAAAATCTTCTATTTTCCAACGTTTGCCAAAATGCGTCGAATTATCCTACGGACTTCCAAATCTAAATCCGAACATACGCCTAAGTCCGAATAATTATACGAAGCTAGTGCCATCATTGAAATTCTATTCCGGGATCGTTTACTCAAAAGTCAAATCTCCGGTCAACGCTTTTCATTTAAGCTTAAAAAATAAGAATTGTTCTTTTAATTTAATTCTGAATCTTCCGAAAATCAAACTCGACCACACCCGCGGGACATAATACATATTAAGAAGCTGCTCGAGACCTTTAGTAGCTGAACGGGGAATTAATTCTTAAAATGACAAGTCGGGTCGTTACATTCTCCCCCTCTTAAACATACGTTCGTCCTCGAACATGCCAAGAATTATTCTAATGACATTAAATTACTGAGTGCATTATTTCACACATACTCACGGGTGATTCTACGTCACCGTAAATTTAACAGGGGTCCGACAACATAATCTCGGTGGAGATTATTTCTTTTATTCACACTTATAAGCTTTAAAGCAAATTCCTTACACTCCAATCAATTTCAAATTCCTCACATCAACACACGGTATTAGTCTGAGCCGGCTGTAGCAAATCGTGCCTACACACACATCATACGTATGTCCATAACCACATCTCTGGTCATAATAGCTGTTTATAATTAATTTCAGCATCCTCAGTTAATCTCATCTTAACCAAAATCTCATATCTAATTTCTTTCACAACACCGACGACAACATGCGAGGCATGAAGACCTTATAATTACTTACTCTGATTAACGAGTCATATTTAACGCCACATGGCACCCACCTTATAGGCTAAAACTCATTGTTTACAGCACGAATATGGCTAAATATTCACAAAACAATATACAAGAATTATCAAATAAGCCTAACAAGCATGACTCCATATTTATGCTATAGTACAAATTTAATTTCACAAAGGGAGAATTTAAACTTATAAAATTTTCACCACAAGGACCTCGTCTTTTTACAACCTCTACTGCGGCTCGTAGCCCAGATTAAATATTTCACATCATATAAAAATGCGAGGATCTCGTCCTCAACTCCGAATCACAAGTATTTTGCACATTGTACCAACTGGAATTTTCAATTTCCTTTCTTTATTCTTTTCAATAAATTCCGTAAACAATTTTCACAACACATAGTGAACCCCATACCAATAGGGCATATATTTCATAAAAGTGAGATTAATTATTCCAAAATCACATTAAAACCCGTTGTAGTGAGTAATAGAAAGTCACTTTTGGACTTATAGCCCTCAATGGTGTACAAAATTTAAAATGATAGATACGGGCTAACATCATCAAACCTCCCAATAGGGATAAACATAAAAGTTGGTCACAAAATTACGAAGTTCACCCATAAGTGGATCATAATAGGAGGACTCGCCTCGATTTCCATAAACGAATCAAATTAAGAAGAATTATCCTTTTATAACAAACTGGGATCGTACCTGTAATGACACCATTTGGTGTAGCGGCCTCAGCCAATTCATAACAATTATATCAACAGGTTGGGTCTCCCTCTCTTGGGCGCCTGAATGCCCCGCTGTGATACATCTGTCAGGAGTCTGGGACAATCTCTCACCTTGTGGGTGGTATCTCCACACTCGAAGAAACCTCTTTGCTGACGTTGCTGTGGAAACTGTGCGGTACGGGTACTCTGAGACCCATGGGCACCTGGGACACCGTGCCAAGCCTGAAGTGCAAACTGAACTGGGGGACCCATAAAACTTCTACCATGCCGTACCCTGCCTCCAAAATATGGACCAATAAATCTCTCTGGTCTACATGGCCTCCTAGCCTCCCTATCCTCTCTCTCTCTCTCTTGACCCCGCCTATCCTCTCTCTCCTAGCCGCACCTGTCTTCTCTCTCATGGCCCCACATGTCCTCTCTCTCCTAGTCCCACATGCCCTCAAATTGGTGGGCGATCCCCACCACCTACTGAAATGTATCATCTGACTCCAGCTCCCGAGCCATGCTAAACCGGATATCACATCTTAGCCCCTCAATGAGCCTACGAACTCGCTCTCTAACTTTAGCGACCAAAGCAGGTGCATGTCTAGCCAAATCACAGAATCTAACAGCATACTCTAACACTGGCATAGTTCCCTGGCGCAGCTGCTCAATCTCCACGCTCCATGCGTCTCAAAGGGACTGAGGAACAAACTCTCACAGGAACATCTCCGAAAACTAATCCCATGAAAGTGAAGTTGCATCGGCCGGGATGCCCAACTCATATACCCGCCACCACTGATATGTCGCTCCCTTAAGATGGAACGTAGTAAAAGCAACTCCACTCGTCTACACAATACCCATAGTGCAGAGAATGCGATGGCACTCCTCTAGAAAGCCATGTGCACCCTATGAAGCTAAACCACTGAAGGTAGGAGGGTCATACTTCTTGAACCTTGCAAGTCTAAGCTGTTCTTCCTCAGATGTTGCGGCCCTAACATGCTCTAGTAGATTGTTGAACCTTTCAAGTCTAACCATGCAAGTCTAATCCACGTGCTCTAGTGGCTTAGATGTCGCGGAAGTCTAAGCCACGTGCTCTAGTAGATTCTTGAACCTTGCAAGTCTAACCATGGGCGGAACTGGGACCATAGGCTGAGTCGCCATGACTCCTGGAACCTGACCAATGTGGACTCACTACTCTGGAGTATGGGCGGTAGGAGTTTGAGTCCCTCCCCGATATGTGAAGTAGCTGGTGCAATCAGAATCAACCCCACCTGAACCAATGTACCAAACATGCTTAGGAACTATGCTAAGGTCTCCTGAAGTCTAGGGGTAACAGCAGGTGTCTCCGGTATCTATCCCCGAACTGGAGCTACTAGTGGTTACTCAATTGTTGCTCTAGTAGGTTCCCTAGTTGCGGCACGTGCTCCCTTCGGCCTCTGCCTCTTCCTCTGCCTCTGGCATTACCTGCTCCGGGAGAAGCATTATCGGCAACTACAACTCGTGTCCTCACCATTTGTGAGAGAATGGAATGATAAAAGTTCAAACTTCGAGATCAATGGACTCGCACAATAGGAATGAAGGAAGTGAAACTGTCCTAATTATTCCGTAGCCTTTCAAAGATAAGTACAGACGTCTCCGTACCGATCCGCAAGACTCTACTAAACTCGCTTATGACTCGTAGCACCTATGAACCAATAGCTCTGATACCAACTTGTCACAATCCAAATTTTGGTATCGTGATGGCACCTAGTCTTAGGGACTAGGTAAACCTAACATTAATTGAAACAACAACATCCTCTGTTTGGATATCGTGATGGCACCTAGTCTTACGGACTATGTAAGCCTAACATTAATTTAAACAAAAACATTATTTAAATAACATCCAACAATTTGAAATAGAAATCTCTTAAAATTTATAATTCCCAAAACCGGTAGTACAAGTCATAAGCTCTATAGAGTGTTTGCTAAAAAACTTCTAAATACAACTGTTCAGAAATAAGAATAAATAGTTCAAAACAAAAACTTGAAGGTGACTCTGAAGCCTGCGAACGCAGCAGAAGGTTTGCCTTGAGTCACTACAGTAACGACCCGCACAGCTGCTAACGAACAAAAACCTGGATGTGTACAAAAATATGCAGAAGTGTAGAATGAGCGCACCACAGCGGTGAACAGTAAGTATCAAGACTAACCTCGGTGGAGTAGTGACGATGAACAGTCAAGACACCCACTGGTCTAAAATATTGAACAAGTATAAGTATATGAACAACAGAAATATGATATCTACATAAAGACTATGCAATATGGCTAACAATACAGTAATGGAAATAAGAAAGGAAACAACAAGTATCAGCGAAATACCATAACATGACACAGAAAAGTGAATGGAACACAACCTAAATCGGGAATCAAAAATACAGCAGGGACAAGTAATATCTCAGCAAATACAATCGCTTTTACATCAGGTACCGAACCTATGATAAATCACAATTCACGGGTCTCAATACCTGAACCACAACACTTGGCATCCCGTGCCCTCATAACACCTCATAACTACATTGACTACTCACGTGCTAATAGAGACATTCTCACATAGAAGACAAGTAAAGAAGGGTGAGCATATATGCTCAACAATATCAAGAACACCTCGTATCCGATAAGAGTGCTTAATTACGTGTATGCTTGTGCAAGTGTCCTAACATAGTCTATACCAGCAAATAAGCATAAGGAAAAAGAACAGACAGCACGTAGAATATTTTTCTCACAACTTTCACAAGATAAAGCTCACACACGTAAGTGTACCACTACACAAATATCAACAACAAGAATGCCCCCAGGCCATCAAAAATCAATCCCTGACACAACCCACCTTGTCTTGCCACGTGTGCAGTAATATAAATTTTTGCCTTGTCTCGCCACATGTGCATAATAAAGTTCCCACCTTGTCTCGCCACTTGCGCAACCCACTTATATATCCCGCCTTGTCACACCGCATGTGCAAATATCAATAGTAACACTCGCACAGCAAAAAGCTCGTGCAACCCCATAACAACAATCGCACGACATAAACCTCGTGCATCACAATAACCACAACCGCACGACAGAAACCTCATGCATCTCAATAACAACAACCGCACGACAGAAACCTCGTGCATCACCACAACAAGTACAACAACAACAATAACAATAATACAAAGTACGACAAGTAAATCAACTCAAGAACTTTAAATCCCAAAGAAATGATAGAACCAATTCACAAGGAATAACCACAGTAAAGAATGTTAGGCGTAAAGAGAACAACTCAACAAGGGAAAACTAATATGTAGCAACAATCCCACAATATACATTTCAACAACAGGGAAGCTAACACGAGTCAAATAATTCCAAATAAAACAAGTCGACTAGGATGTAGGATATTTAACTTCTTTTAAGATTGAGAGATTACGAAGGATATTCAACAATTCAATTAAGGATAAGCAGCGGAAAGATAATCATAACCTCAATTAAAATTGAACAATTATAGGATGAGATAATAACAATTCCAAATAAAGATAAGCAGTTATGAAACGATAGCATGACAATTTAGGAGGTAAAATCTTCGGTTAAGTCAACTAAGAGTCAAATAGGCAATAAGAGTGAATCCTCAAGCAATTAATTCTAATTAAAGCATGTAGAGGTGAAACTAGTAAATAAGAACTTAAATCATATCAAGAACAACTTCATACTCGATGAATATAAGAACCTAAGAATCCTAAAAGGCCAACTTTTCACAAATAAGTCTGAGCACGCACTCGTCACCTTGCGTACATGGACTACAATCGGCATAGAAGACTCTAATCCTAAGGAGAAATCCACCACACAAGGGTAGGCAAGATACTTATCTCAAAGAAGACAAACTGATACTCAAAAATGAACTTCTCGGGTGAAATGACCTCCGAACGGATCAAATCTAATCAAAATAACTTCAAAGCACAAATGCAAATCATAAGAAACTATTCCGGATCATAAAGCTTCAATCTTTAACAAAATCTAAAAATTGGTCCAAAAGTCGATCCCCGGGCTCACACCTTGGAACCCGACAAATTTTATAAAACCCGAACACTCATTCCGATACAAGTTCAACCATACTAAAATTATCAATTTCCGATGCCAGTTCGTCCCTCAAATTATGATTTTTTATTTTGAAACTTTTCTTCAAAAATCATCATTTTCCCCAAACTCAAAACATAAATTAAATTATGAAAATAAAGATAAAATCATGGAATATAATAAATTCTAGGTGAAGAACACTTACCCAATCGATTTGCTTGAAAACCCCACAAGGAATCGCTCAAAACCGAGCTCTAGAACTCCAAACATGTTTAAAATGGCTAACCCTCAAAATAGAGAACTTATATTCTGCCCAGGTGTTTATGCATCGCGATCACGGAAGAGCAGCTATGATCGCGAAGAGGAAATGGCTACTGCCCGAAATTGGTGTTGTGCGATCGCGAACAAGCATGTGCAATCACGAAGAAGGAAAATAATGGCCCAGGAACTGGGCTACGCGAACGTGTGAAACGGCACGCGAACGCGAAGGAGGGGAAAGAACACTTACACGTTCACGGATAGAACAGTGTGAACGTATAGAGGAAATGATCACCAGCTCCTAGATCCTAGTTTCTACTACACGGACGCGAATGTGGAGTTGCGTGCGCGAAGAAGAGAAGGGCAGACTTACGTGATCACGGATAGAAGCTCGCGAACACGAAGAAGAAATATTCACTCCTCCAAAATTACTCTTCGCGAACGCGAAGGAAGGGACGCGAACGTGATTAAGGGAACCAGATGACGGAAAACAGCAGTTCAAAAATAGAAGGAAATGACCCGTAGCTCATCCGAAACACACCCGACGATTCCGGGACCCCGACCCAACATACTAACAAGTTCCATAACCTAACACGGACTCGCTCGAGGTCTCAAATCACATCGAACAACGCCGAAAATACAAATCACACCACGAATCGAACTTATGAACTTCCAAAACTTCCAACTTCTAAAACTCATGCCGAACCCTATCAAACCAACCCAGAATGCCGTCAAATTTTGCAGGCAAATCCCAAATAACATAACGGAGCTGTTCCAATTATCGGAATCGCATTCCGACCAAGATATCAAAAAGTCCACTTTCGGTCAAAATCTCCAAAAATTTGACTTTCGCCATTTCAAACCTAAATCAGCTACAAACCTCAAATTTCCTGTCCATACACGCTCCTAAGTCCAAAATCACCCAACGGATATAACAGAACCGACAAAACTCTATTCCAGAGTCGTCTTCACACAGTTCCGACTACGGTCAAAATCCTAAAGTACCGCCTTGTAGTCCCAAAGTAAATATGCAACAACAACAATGCCCCTAGGCCATCACAAGTCATCATAATTTAATTCCCGACGTAGCCCACCTTGTCTCGCCACGTGTGCAATAATAAAGTAAATGCCCGCCTTGTCTCGCCGCACACGCATAATAATATTCCCACCTTGTCTTGCCACATGCGCTAACCCAAATATATATATATATATATATAGAGCCCGCCTTGTCACACCGCATGTGCATAAATCAATTGTAACAATAGTACGATAGAAAACTCGTGCAAACAACCGAACAAACCTCCCAACAATATAACATGCCAATATCACATCTCATAAATTGCACCTCAAGGGCTCAAATATTACCACTTGCTACAAAAATCAACAATACATTATTTTTCACAATAAGGAGCTCATGGCTCCACCATAATGTGCACAAAATCTTAACAAAATATCCGAAAGTGAACAACTCAACAAAATAATATTTCACAAATAAATCAAGGTGGCAATCATACCAAATCATCGTATAAAAATAATTTCAACAAACAAGGATTTAGGCATGACAAATAGAGGATTTAATAAGTGCCAATAATTTCCAATTTAATACATAAGGGCATCTAAGGATTTTAACCAATGTAATCTGCACATATAAACCAAGTACGTATTCGTCACCTCGTATACATGGTTTTCAATTACACAATTTACACATAAGACTCAATGTCTAAGGGGTATTTCCCCACGTCAAACAATGCTGAAATTACGAATCGCACATCGAATCGAATTATGAGTTGTTAAATCTTCCAACTTATATATTTTACGCCGAAATGTATCAAATCAATCTGAAATGACTTCAAATTATGCGCACAAGTCATAAATGACGTAATGGAGCTATTCCAATTTCTGGAATCAAAATCCGACCTCAATATCAAAAATTCAACCTTCGGTCGAACTTTCCAAAAAACATTTATTTTCCAACTTTTGCCAAAATGCGTTGAATTGTCCTACGGACTTCCAAATCCAAATACGAACATATGCGTAAGTTCGTAATCGTCATATGATGCTATTTCCATCATTGAAATTCCATTCCAGGGTTGTTTACTCAAAAGTCAAATCTCCAGTCAACTCTTTTTATTTAAGCTTCAAATGAGAATTGTTCTTTTAATTAAATTCCAAATCTTCCAAAAATCAAACTCGACCACACCCGTGGGTCATAACAATTCAAATGAGAATTGTTCTTTCAATTTAATTCCTAATCTTCCAAAAATCAAACTCGACCACACCCGTGGGTCATAATACATATTACGAAGCTGCTCGAGACCTTTTGTCATTGAACGGAGCATTAATTATTAAAATTACAAGTCAGGTCGTTGCAATGGCATTTGATATTCGTTTATCATAGTTATTATTAATTGCTTGATTAATTTAGTAAGGTCCTTGATTAAATTATGAGACTTATCATCATGATGGAGACCATGATAATGAGAGTAAAGTCTCTTACAACTTAATCTAAATTTTGTTCTTGATCGTAGGATTATTAATTTGGATATTAGTAAACCGGTTAGATCAATATTTATGTGATCGTCTTTATGGGATAAAGATTAGTTGATCTCATTAACTAAATCACATAAATAGATGATGCATATAGAGATATGATCATTGAACCGATTCATTGGATAATTCCTAATGGTTAGAATTACCAAAAACTGTCAATAGGATATTCTCTTGAAGAATGTGATGTAAGAGTTTCCTTTGACCTGATATCATCATAGTAATTGACAAGTTATTTATTGTGCTTTGATACTAGACACCTATGGCCCTAGGGCAATAGATGAAAGGATATTGGGTACTATTAAATACTTGTAGAATTAGTGATTTATCAAGATTGAATCTATCAACTCTTGGTAATGAGTTTAAGCTCTGTGTTGTCATGCATTATAACCGACCAAATTAAGACCTTGGCCAGGGCCATTGAATGAAAAATTTCAACACGATATTTTTCGTTCAATTTGTTCGCGGTTTTCATTGGTCAAAGAGTTAATAGTAAAGATCGGTCTCGATGTGGATACGCATAGAGTCTTCGCATTATCGAAGAAAACTCTGTAACGAGGCTCTCTTTACTAGGTACGTCTTAAATCTGATCTTTGTCATGTAAATAAATTTTAAACACGATAAGTTCTGCCTAGGATTGTTATTGTCTTCCGCTGCGTATTATGAATACCTATATGCAATCCAACAGATACAAAACCATCACAACTTTACCTCTTCAAAAGATACGTCCTTCTTCAAGTATAACTTTTCCTAAGAAAGTATTAATTTCTTACTTATGTCCATCCTTGTAAGTATTTATTTGAAAGATTTAAGTGCATAAAAGTCGATCAACATTTTGGGGTTATTTTAGTCGTTCAATATTTAGCATGGAATATTCATACTTTAATAATATATATATATATATATATATATATATATATATATATATAGATAGATATATACATATATATAGATATAGATATAGATATAGAAGATGTAGATGTAGATATAGATTGTATGAGGTCGAGGTTCATATTTGTTGTGAAACAATCACAAACGAAGAATCATCAAAATATTAATAAGTAACTATATTTACCTTCTCTTTTTCTACATTTAGCTTTTTATATTAAGTATCTTCCATATTACAAGATATGTACCAAAACAATACCTGAGAATCAATAGTTCGCTGATCCAGCACGAGTATTTTGTTTGCGAAAGAGAAAACATTTTAAAGATAATTGTTTTCTATTTTGAATGTTTTACCACAAAGTTTCTTAAATATATTTTTATTTCTAACATTTTTTTTATTTGGCGATTTATACTTGGATTTTATTATTCTGAAAATTCAAAAAAGATTAAAACTAAAACTTGACCTGATTTATTAGAAATACTTTATTTTTTCAGCGTAATTATTGAATGATTTTACTGAGTACTATTATTAGTTTTTTATGATTTTTCCTTTATGAGTTTTTTAATTCTTATATTTTTTGCCTTGGAATTTGAGCATGTTATTACGATATCACTTGATTCTTTATCCTAAAATTACCAATTGACTATCCAAGTGAAATTTTGTTATCACAGGGGTTCCAAAAAAGGATTAGGAAGAGAAAGACCCAATCATAAAAAGTAAAAAATAAAGTTCCCCGACGAAATAATATATTTCTTAAATTTTTATTATTCATATGGAAAAGAAAAAAGAGTTGAACTTTTGGTCCTTTTTCTTCATTTTGGTTTTCGGGTCTCCAAGAAACTATTGGATATATATAGTTCAAAAAATATTCTCGATACACTAATTATTGAGGTCTTTTCGACTCAAACGTTACCCTTTTATCATCTTCAGTGTTTTTCGTAAATTCAGTACTGAAATCACCAGTTTAATTAAGAAGAAGGAAATAACGAAGACAACTTTGAATAAGGGATAAAGCTCAAGTTTTTGACGAGAAATGCAAGGCTACAATTATAAAGAAGGAACATGTATTTTCTCTCAAAGATATGAGAAAATAGTGAGAGAACACGTGTTAATCAGTTGTCACAACCCAAAATTCCAACCCGCCGTGATAGCGCCTCACACTTGCTAGGCAAACCGGATATAACAACAAAGAATCAAAAATAATGGAAATTTGTAGAAATAGCATAAGTCTTAAATCTCAACATAACCATATACCGCTAATACATGATAAACTCTCTAGAGACTGGTAAATGCAGAGTCATGAGCTCTACAACAGAATTCAAGTCTGAAAATTACATAACAATACTGTCTGAACTAAAGTAACAGTACATAAGGAAAGACAAGTCAAGACTGCGGGCGAAAATGCAGCTCTACTTCGTCTCTCGATACTCCGCCGAACAAGCAACTCTGCTACTGATAGCTGGTACCAACACCTGTATATGCACAATTAAGTGAAGAGTATAGTATGAGTACAACTAATCCAATGTACTCAATAAGTATCGTAACTAACCTCTACGAGGTAAAAGAAGAAAGAATTACAAGTAATACCTGCTATAACCTTTACAATTTCATAAATTTAGCAAGTATGGAACAAAGATGTAATCAAGTATAAAGCACAAAAGGAATTATCTCTCTCTATGTTTGTGTGTACGGTTACTGTCACGATCGAAACTCACACCTGTCGTGATGGTGCCTATCTTAATAATAGGCAAACCGACAACCTCAATAAATCACGATTTTCTTTAAGTTTGAAAACATAATATCTAAATACGATACGAAAATCTCGCAAACACTGATACAAACATTCATAAAACCCGGTGTCATTGAGTACATGAGCATCTAAATGATAACAATGTCTGACTGATAAAACATTGTCTGATAATATAGAACAATACAAAAACTAAAAGGAAAGAGAGTCAAGGTTTGCGGACATCAAGCAGCTACCTCGATAGTCTCCAACGGATAAAGCTTCAAAAAACTAGCAACCGCCGTGTCCGAAAGTACCTGGATCTGCACACAAGGTGCAGGGTGTAGTATGAGTACAACCAACTCAGTAAGTAACAATACTAAATAAAGAGCTGAAGATAGTGACGAGCTTCACAGCTAAGTCCAATTACAGTAATTTCCAACATAAGAAGGTAGGCATGCTTTCAAGTTCATCATCTAAAACTCAATCAGTAATTTCATGTCAAATTCAACTAAAACAGAAGATAATGTCTTCCAAAAATTTCCAAAATAGTGATATATGACTGTTGAAGTACAACAATAATGAAATCAATACATCCTCTTAGAGAAACAGCCACTCAGTTCTCACATTCACTTCAACCTCACAATCACTCTTCCCTCACAGTCACTCATTCCTCTCAACCACTCATCGCTCAGCACTCGACACTCGGTACTCGCACTCAGTAGGTACATGCGCTCACTGGGAGTGTGTACAGACTCCGGAGGGACTCCTTCAGCCCAAGCGCTATAACAAGTAAATCATGGCAAAAATCAATCAAACTTGCTGCGGCGTGCAGCCCGATCCCATAAATATCCTCACAATCAGGCCCTCGACCTTACTCAGTCATCAACCTCTCCAATCTCTCGGGCTCTCAGAAATCATGATAAGCAGCCCAAACAGTAATGATGTGATACATCAATAATGAGCAATAGAGACTCAGATGTAATATGCACGTAAAATCGTGACTGAGTATAAAATAGCAATTTAGCATATAATTCAACATGTACACGATCTCTTTGGATCTCAACAGTGTCAACACATGGATTAAACATGATTTATAGATTAATTTCTCTAATACATGGAAAATGTACGGATATCAAGAGATTATTGAACTACACACTTCCATGGAACTGACTAAGTCACAATTCCTACGGTGCACGCTCACACGCCCTTCACCTAGCATGTGCGTCACCTCAAAACCGATCACATAACACAAATTCGGGGTTTCATACCCTCAGAACCAGATTTATAACTGTTACTTACCTCAAACCGTGAAATTCGTTATTCTGCAATGCCTTTGCCTCGCGAATTGGCCTCCAAACGCCTCAAATCTAGCAACAAATAATTCGATTCAGTCAATACAAATTATAGGAATTAATTCCATTTGAAAATACTAATTTTCCAACAAAAACCCGATATTTCACCCAAACATCGCCCGTGGGGTCCACACCTCGAAACCTGATAAAAGTTACAAAACCTTGGAACTAAGTGTTCCAAGGTTTAGCGCAGTATGTGCTTGCTCATGTCCTACGCCTTTGGAATATATCCATACAGATATGAGATCATTCTCCCTCGTGAGACTACGCCAGCAACCTATGAGGCTGCATCAAAGGGTATTAGAGGCGCAGATAGATGATTATATAGCAAAGGCAGAGCGGTAACACTACTGTGGCTTTTGTCCCCCTTACTTGTACTCTTCTTTTTGTGGTTTTTCTGTTTCTGATTTTTGTAAAAAAAATTAAAATAAATAAATAAATAATAATAAAATAAAAAAAAATAAAAAGTGTTCCAATTCATTCCAAAACCTCACCGGACCCGAACCAGTTACCCCGGCATGTCACATAACAACTGTAAAATATAAATTGAACAGTAAATGGGGGAACGAGGTTGTAATACTCAAAACGACCGGCCGGGTCATTACATTCTCACCCTCTTAAACAAACGTTCATCCTCAAACGGGTTTAGAATCATCCCTGGAGCCTCAAATAGGTGTGGATATTTTCTCCGCATCTCCCGCTCAATCTCCCAAGTATCTTCTCCGACTGGCTGGTCTCTGCATTGCACTTTCACTGAAGCTATGTTCTTTGATCTTATTTTTCAAACCTACCAGTCTAAAATGGTCACCGGCTCCACATCATAAGTCAAATTACCACCCAACTGCACTGTGCTGAAATCCAAAACAAGAGACGGATCTTCGACATACTTCCGGAGCATATATACATGAAACACTGAATGAACACCCAATAGACTAGGTGGCAAAGCAAGTTCATAATCCACCTCCCCAATCTTCTTAAGTATTTCAAAAGGCCCAATATACCGAAGGCTCAACTTGACCTTCTTTCCGAACCCCAACACACCCTTCATGGGCAAAATCTTGAGCAGAACCTTCTCCCCAACCAAGTAAGCAACATTACGGACCTTCATGTCGGCATAACTCTTTTGTCTAGACTGCATCGTGCATAGTCGATCCTGAATCAATTTAACCTTTTCCAAAGCATCCTGCACAAAATCAGTACCCAAAAGCCTAGTCTCACCCAGCTCAAACCAACCCACCAGAGACCGACACCGTCTCCCATATAAAGCCTCATACGGAGCCATCTGAATGCTCGATTGGTAGCTGTTATAGTAAGAAAACTCCACTAATGGAAGAAACTAATCCCAAGAACCCCCAAAATCAATGACACAAGGGTGTAGCATATCCTCCAATATCTTAATAGTGCGCATGGACTGTCCGTCCGTTTGAGGGTGAAATGTTGTATTTAACTGAACGTGTGTGTCCAATTCTCGCTGCATTGTTTTCCAAAGTGGTGATGTAAATTGTGTGCCCTGATCTGAAATGATGGATACTAGCACACCGTGAAGGCGAACAATCTCACGGATATAAATCTCAGCCAACCGCTCCAAAGAATAAGTAGTACCAACTGGAATAAAATGCGCAGACTTGGTCAACCGATCTACAACCACCCAAATAGTATCAAACTTCCTCAAAGTCCATGGGAGCCCAACTACGAAGTCCATGGTAATACTCTTCCACTTACACTCCGGAATTTCAGGTATCTGAATCAATTCGCTCGGTCTCTGATGATAATACTTCACCTGTTGACTAAACACCGAGCTACAAACCCAACTATATCTTTCTTCATTCGCCTCCACCAATAGTGCTGCCTCAAATCCTGATACATCTTCGCGGCACCTGGATGAATGGAGTACCGCGAACTGTGAGCCTCTTGGAGAATCAACTCACACAAACCATCTACATTAGGCACACATAGCCTGCCCTGCATCCGTAATAAACCGTCATCCCTAATAGTGACTTCCTTGGCATTAACGTGCTGAACCATGTCTTTAAGGAAAAGCAGATGGGGGTCACCATATTGACTTTCTATGATACGATCATAAAGAGAAGACTGAGAAACCACACAAGCCAAAACTCGGCTCGGCTTGGAAATATCCAATATGACAAACTGGTTGGCCAAGGCCTGAACATGCAAGGCTAAAGGCCTCTCTACTACCGATAAGTATGCTAAGCTACCCAAACTCTCCGCCTTACTACTGAAGGTATCGACCACCACATTAGCCTTTTCGGGATGATAGAGAATGGTGATATCATAATCCTTAAGCAACTCCAACCACCTCCGCTATCGCAAATTAAGATCCTTCTGTTTAAACAGATGTTGTATACTCCGGTGATCTGTATAAACCTCACAATAGACACCGTACAAATAATGTTGCCAAATATTCAATCATAAATAATAGCTGCTAACCCAAGGTCATGGATTGGATAATTCGTCTCATGCACCTTTAACTGTCTGGACGCATAGGAAATCACCCTACCATCTTGCATCAGCACTGTACCGAGACCAATACGTAACGTGTCATAATACACAATATAAGACCCTGAACCTATAAGCAACATCACTACTGGTGTTGTAGTCAAAGCTATCTTGAGCTTCGGAAAGCTCTCTTCACACTCATCCGACCACCTGAACGGAGCACCTTTTTGGATCAATTTAGTCAAAGGCAATGCAATAGATGAGAAAACCTCCAAAAAGCGACGATAATAACCGGCCAAGCCGAGAAAACTCCGAATCTCAGTAGCTGAAGATGGCCTGGACCAACTCTGAACTGCCTCTATCTTCTTCGGATCCACCTTAATTCCTTCACTAGACACTATATGTCCGAATAATTCCACAGAACTAAACCAGAATTCACACTTAGAGAATTTGGCATACAGTCTCTCATCTCTCAGCCTCTGTAATACAATACCCAAGTGCTTTGCATGCTCCTCTTGGCTATGTGAGTACACCAGGATATCATCAATAAATAATACGACAAAAGAATCAAGATATGGTTGGAATACACTATTCATCAATTACATAAATGATGTTGGGGCATTGGTCAGCCCAAAAGACATCACGAGAAATTCATAGTGACCATAACGGGTCGTAAATGTCATCTTTAAAATATCTGAATCCCGAATTTTCAACTTGTGATACCTGGACTCAAATCAATTTTTGAGAATACCCTCGCTCCATAAAGCTGGTCAAATAAATCATCAATACGCGGTAAAGGATACTTGTTCTTGGTTGTAACTTTGTTCAACCGCGTGTAATCGATGCACATCCGCATAGTACTATCTTTCTTTTTCACAAACAGAACTGGTGCATCGCAAGGTGACACACTAGGCCTAATAAACCCCTTATCAAGAAGTTCCTGAAGTTGCTCTTTCAATTCTTTCAATTCAGCTGGTGCTATATGATACGGAGGAACAAAGATGGGTTGAGTGCCTAGTATCAAGTCAATACCGAAATCAATATCCCTATCATGTGGCATACCCGATAGGTTTGCAGGAAATACATCTGAAAACTCTCGCACTATCAATACTGAATCAATAGTAGGAGTATTTGCATCAACATTTCTTACAAATGCCAAATATGATAAACACCCCTTCCCAAACATATGTTAGGCCTTCAAATAATAAATTACCATGTTGGGAACATAATCTAAAGAAACTCTCCATTCGACCTTTGGCAACTGTGACAGTTCAGAATAGACTGACATGGAGACAACCAATCCATACCTAGGATTACATCGAAACCAACCATACTGAGCAATAAAAGATCAACTCTAGTCTCTAGTCCCCCAATAGTTGCCACACACGACCGATACACATGGTCCACAATAATAGTATCGCCCACCGGCGTAGATACACGCATAGGTGAAACTAAGGACTCACGGGGCATATCCAGATAATGAGTAAAGTATGATGATACATACGAATACGTGAAACCAAGGTCAAATAATATAGAAGCTTTTCTGTGACACATTGAGACAATACTTGTGATCACTGCATCTGAAGCAACAACATCTGGCCTGGCAGGAAAAGCATAGAATCGGGCAAGACCGCCACCTGATCAGCCTCCCTATCTTGGGCGACCTCTAGCTGACTGACCCCCACCCCGGACTGGCTAGGCGGGTGGCTAAGTAACTGGTGCGAAAGTCGTAGTCTGATTCCTCTACTCCACTGGACCTCCCGGATGATGAGGACACTGCCTCCACATATGCCCAAACTCCCCGCACTCAAAGAAACTCCCCATTACTTGTGGTGGTGAGGACTGAATCAGGCCCGAAGAACCAGAATAAAAGCTAGAAGCACCCGGTGCAAATGAACCCTGAACAGAAGGAGCACGAGATGAACTCCGGGCTGGAAGGTCAATAAGTGATGACTGACCCTGATGAGAACTGTATGAACCATGGCTGGATTATGCACCACGGTGAACTGGACAACCCGTCTGAGCATGCCTGTAAGGACGACCCCTACCGTAGTAAATCTGACCCCCTGAAGGAACACCGCTGAAACCACCCGGCCCACGGGGCCTCTTAGCCTCCCTCTCTCTACTCTCCTGGCTATGGACCATCTCTCTCTGCCGAGCAATGTCAACCACCTCATCAAAAGTAGCACCATATACCCTCTCCCTAGTCATAAATAAACGTAGCTGATATGTGATGCCATCAATGAACCTCCTAATCCTCTCCCTATTAGTGGGAACCAACCAAACTACGTGACGAGCCAACTCAACAAATTTAATATCGTATTGTGTCACAGGCATGTCATTATGACGTAACTGCTCAAACTTTCTGCACAGCTCCTCTCTGTGAGACTGCGGCACGAACATCCCCAAAAAGAGAACAGAGAACTCATGCCATGTAAGTGGTGCTGCACCGATCGGCTTGCACCTCTCATAAGCCTCCCACATCCGAAGGCAGCCCCATAAAATAGAAAAATGGTGAATAAGACCCCATTGGTCTCCAGAATACCCATTGTCCGAAGCATCCACTAGCATTTATCAATAAAACCCTGAGCATCCTATGACTCAGCATCGCTAAATGATGGAGGTCGAATCCTTCCAAATCTCTCTAGTCTCCTCTGCCCATCATCAGCCATAACGGGGACTACCAGGGCCTGAACAGCTGCAACCGACTGGGCTAGTAGTGCCCCCGGTATCTGAAGTTCCTGCACAACCTGCTCTAAAGTATGGGCAATAGGGTATGAGTACCTCCCCTTGCCTGAGAAGTAGCTGATGCAGCCTAAGCTGAAACCACATGAGCAAGGCCTATGCAAACAGTTAATATCTGTGCTAGAGCCTCCTGAAGGCCTGGAATCACAATAGGCAGAGCTGGTGCCTAAGTTGGTCCCGCCGGCTCAATATATCTAGAGTCTGCTCCTGAGCTGGAGCAACTGATGGTGATACATGTGCTGCTCCAACTGTTGTACGAGCTACACCTTGACCTCGGCCTCGACCTCTACCACAGCCCCGACCTCTCGCGGCCCTAATTGGTGGATGACAGTCCGATCTGGTAGTACGTGTCCTCACCATCTGTGAGTGAATAGAATAACAGAAATTTGGTTTCCAGAATCAACAAATCCGCACGACAGAATACAAGAAAGTAAAATTTTCCTAAGGGTTCGACAACCTCTCAAAGATAAGTACAGACGTCTCCGTACTGATCTGCAAGACTCTACTAAACCTGCTCATGACTTGTGAGACCTATGTAACATAGGCTCTGATACCAACTATTCACGACCCAAAATCATACTTGTCGTGATGGCGCCTATCTTAATACTAGATAAACCGACAATATCAATAAATCACAATTTCCTTTAAGTTTGAAAACATAATATTTAAATACAATACAAAAAATATCGCAAATACCAATACAAACACTCTCAAAACCTGATGTCACTGAGTACATGAGCATCTAAATGATAACAATGTCTGACTCATAAAACACTGTCTGAAAATATAGAATAGTACAAAAACTAAAAGGAAAGAGAGTCAAGGTCTGCAAACGTCAAGCAGCTACCTCGATAGTCTCCAGTGGATAAAGCTTCAAAAAACTAGCAACCGCCATGTTCGAAAGTACCTGGATCTGCACACGAGATGCAAGGTGTAGTATGAGTACAATCAACTCATCAAGTAACCATACTAAATAAAGAGCTGAAGATAGTGACGAGCTTCACAACTAAGTCCAATTACAGTAATTTCCAACATAAGAAGGTAGGCATGCTTTCAAGTTCATCATCTAAAACTCAAATAGTAATTTCATGTCAAGTTCAACTGAAACAGAAGATAATGTCTTTCAGAAATTTCCAAAATAGTGATATATGACAGCTGAAGTACAACAATAATGAATCAATGCATCCTCTCATAGCAACAGTCACTCAGTCCTCCTATTCACTCCAACCTCACAATCATGCTTCCCTCACAGTCACTCATTCCTCTTAATCACTCAGCGCTCAACACTCGACACTCGCTGTAACGACCCGGCCGGTCGTTTTGAGTGTATTAGCCCCGATCCCCTATTTACTGCTTTCCCCATATCTTTTTCTACTTATGTGACTTGTCGGGAGGTTGTTTTTATTCATTTCAGAGTGTTTTGGGACACTTAGTCCCTAAATGGAAGCTTAAGCCTTAGGATTTTGATTGTAGTCGGAACTGCATGAAGACGAATCCAAAATGGAGTTTTGTCAATTCTGTTAGCTCCATTTGGTGATTTTGATCTTAGGGGCATGTACGGATTGTGTTTTGGAGGTCTGTAGCTAATTTAGGCTTGAAATGGCGAAAGTCGAATTTTTGGACATTTGTGACTGGTAGTGGACTTTTTGATATTGGGTCAGAATCCGATTCTGAAAGTTGGAGTAGGTCCTTAATGATGCATATGACTTGTGTGGAAAGTGTGAGGTCTATCGGACATGGTTTGATAGGTTCCGGCATCGGTTGTGGAAATTTTAAGTTTCAAGTTCATTAAGTTTGGATTGGAGGGCGATTCGTGTTTTTAGTGTTGTTTGAGGTGTTTTAAGGGCTTGACTAAGTTCGTATGGTGTTTTGGGACTGGTAGGTACATTTGGTTGAGGTATCGGTGGCCTCGGGTGAGTTTCAGATGCTTAACAGATCATTTTGGACTAGTGAAAGATAGCAGATTTTCTGGTATTTTTATTGTAAACTTTTCTTCATCGCGTTTGCGAGAGAGGTCTCGCGATCACGTAATGCATTTGAGAGGCCAGCTGGAGTTTTTATTCGTGTTTGTGAATATTGGGACGCATTCGTGAAGGTTTGAGGATCAGTGCATCGCGAACGTGAGAAGGACATCGCGTTCGCGTAGAAGAAGTGGAGCAGCTGGGAACCCCAAGGATTTATTCTATGCGTTCGCGTAGCGGGTGTCGCGTTTGCAAAGCATCAGGGAGTGAAAGGTACGCGTTCACGAGAGATCCCTCACGTTCACGAAGGAGGAATTTTGGGTCAGTGGAATTTTGTTATGTGCGAATGCGAGGGTGTGGCCGCGTTCGCGAAGAAGGATTCACCTGGGCAAAATATAACATTTCAAAAATGAGGGTTTGTCCATTTTTATCAAAACTTGATTTTGGTTATATCCCACTAATCTATAACTAATTTCATCTTTTAATTTTGGATTTGGGTGGAAAATTTGGGAAAAATAGGAAGAAGTTCTTCAACTAAGGTTTTGGGTTTTGATTGGATAATTTTGGTACGGGTGAACTCGCGATTGAATGGGTGTTCATATTTTGTTACTTTTACCTGATTTCGAGACGTGGGCCCGGGTCGACCTTTTGGGGCGATTTTCGAATTTCTTGCTTTATCTTTGATTTCATTAATTAGATTAGTTTCTTATAGTTGTATTTATGGTATGTAATTGATTTTGGCCATTCGGAGTCGGATATTCGTGGAAAAGGCATTGTTACCGATTGATTGAGCTTGGTTCGAGGTAAGTGGCTTGCCTAACCTTGTGGGGGACAAATCCCCTTAGGATTTGGTACTGTTGTGATATGTGAGTGCCGTGTACGTGAGCTGACGAGTACATACACGTGTTATTTGTTGTAAAACTCGATTTATTTTACTGAGTAGTAATCTGATTTTCCTTTAATTTGAGTTATACCGTTTAAATGAGCATTAGTCTATTTTCATTCTTAATTGAGCTATTCCAATATGTGTAGCTATCCTGTTTAGTCTAATATCGCATGTCTACGTGCTTTAATTGCTTATTTGAACTCTGTGAAGCATGCCTAGTTGAGTTTTTGCTTTTCCTTGTTCTTTCTCAGTATAACTGTAGAAATCTTATTGTTAACTGTTGTACTTATCGGTTTGAGCTGTGTGTTTACTTTTGAGACTACAAGGCGTTTCCTCAGGAGTTCTCCCTGCATATTTACTTTTGAGTCTATGAGGCGGTTCCTCGGAAGTTCTCCCTGCATATTTACTTTTGGGACTACAGGACGGTATCCTGGGAGATCCCCCTACACATTTACTTTTGAGACTATGAGGCGGTACCTCAGGAGTTCTCCCTGCACGTTTACTTTTGAGACTACGAGGCGGTACCTCGGGAGTTCTCCCTGCATATTTACTTTTGAGAATAGGAGGCGGTACCTGCATATTTACTTTTGGGACTACGAGATGGTATCTTGGGAGATCCCATGTGGTTTATTTCTGTGTGTTGTACTGTTATTTCATTGTGTTTTCCTTTGTTGAACTACAGTCTCTTATTATAGTATTATATTCTCCTGCTTTATTTATTATATACCAGTGGGCCTGACCTGACCTCGTCACTACTCGACCGAGGTTAGGCTTGGCACTTACTGGGTACCAATTGTGGTGTACTCATGCTACTCTTCTGCATATGTTTTGTGTGCAGATTCAGGTGATGGTTATCAGTCGCATTACCAGTGAGTCGAGATAGCTTTAGAGACTGCAAGGTATATCTGTCGTGTCTGCAGACCTCAGAGTCCCCCTCTATTCTCCCTCGTGTCAAACACTTCCTATATTTCTTTTTATTAGACTCTGGTGTATTGAAATACTATTTTCTTTCTGTAGCTTGTGACTCATGATGTTCCGGGTTTTGGGAAGACTGTGTATTTATAGAGTATTGGTTATTGTACATGCCGAGCGGCATTGTTACTAGTTATTTAGTTTTCCACTATTGTTAGTTGCCAAGTTTTACTTTCGTTTTGTTATTTTCTGCAATTTGTTAGGCTTACCAAGTCGTAGAGACTAGGTGCCGTCACGATGTTATACGAAGGGAGTTTGAGTCGTGACACTCGCACTCAGTAGGTATTTGCGCTCACTGGGGGTGTGTACAGACTACGGAGGGGCTCCTTCAGCCCAAGCATTATAACAAGCCAATCATGGCATAAATCAATGAAACATGATGCGGCATGCAACCCGATCCCATAAATATCCTCACAATCAGGCCCTCGGCCTCACTCAGTCATCAGCCTCTCCAGTCTCTCGGGCTCTCAGAAATCATGATAAGCACCCCAAATAGTAATGATATGATGCATCAATATTGAGCAATAGAGACTCAGATGTAATATGCAAGTAAAATCGTGACTGAGTATGAAACAACAATTTAGCAGATAATTCAACATGTACACGACCTCTGTGGATCCTAACAGTGTCAACACATGGTTTAAACATGATTTATAGATCAATTTCTCTAATACGTGGAAAATGTACGGATATCAACAGATTATTCAACTACACAGTTCCATGGAATTGACTGAGGTCACAATTCCTACGGTCGACGCCCACACGCCCGTCACCTAGCATGTGCGTCATCTCAAAACCAATCAGATAACACAAAATCCGGGGTTTCATACCCTTAGAACCATATCTAGAACTGTTACTTATCTCAAACCGTGAAATTAATTATTCTGCAATGTCGTTGCCTCGCGAACCGGCCTTCAAATTCCTCGAATCTAGCCATAAATAATTCGATTCAGTCAATACAAATTATAGGAATTAATTCCATATGAAAATACTAAGTTTCCAACAAAAATCCGAAATCTCACCCATAGATCGCCCGTGGAGGCCACGTCTCGGATCCCAACAAAAGTTACAAAATATGAACGCCCATTCAACCATGAGTCCAACCATACAAATTTTACCAAATTCCGACATCAACTCGAGCCTCAAATCTTCAAATTAAACTAAGAGGGTTTTCTAAATTTTCCAACTCAAGTCACTAATTAAATGTTAAAAAAAACTATGGATTCGTGTAATTTGACCAATATTGAGTTAAGAACACTTACCCTGTTCCTTTCCTTGAAAATTTCATGAAAGTTGCCTCTTCCCAAGCTCCAATTCGTCACCCTTGCCTCGCCTTCGCGAAGTACAAAAATGTGCTGCCCAGTTTTTCTTCTTTGCGAAAGAGAGCCTTGCCTCGCGAACGCGATGCTTCAGTGGGCTGCTCAATAGCGAACACGTCCTCTCCATCGCGAACACGACCTCTCTATCATGAACGCGAACACCAATTTCCCCTAGGCCGGCTTTCCCCTTCGCGAACGCGAGGCCTTTATCGCGAACACGTAGCTTTGCCCCCTGAACGTTCACAAATGCGTATCTTTTCCCCCCAAACCTTGGAGAACACGTGACCTCGGTCGAGAACGCAAAGCACAAAATGTGCTAGTCCAAATTCCAATTCGCAAATATGTGAGTCCCTTGGTTCGAAACAACCTTGAAACACACCCGAGGCCCCCGGGACCTCAAACAAATATACCAACAAGTCCTAAAATACCATACGAACTTAGTTGAAGCCTCAAATCACATCAAATAATATTAAAAACACGAATCACACCCCAATTCAAGCCTAATGAAACTAGGAAATTCTAACTTCTACATTCCATGCCGAAACCTTTCAAATCAAGTCCGTTTGACCTCAAAATTTGCAAACAAGTCATAAATGACATAACATAGGTATTCCAATTTTCATAATCGGATTCCGATACTAATATCAAAAACTTAATTCCCTAGTCAAACTTCCCAACATAAATTTCTATTTTAGCTATTTCAAGCCTAATCTTACTACGGACTTTCAAATAATTTTCCGGACACGCTCCTAAGTCCAAAATCACCATACGGAGCTATTGAAATCATCAAAATTCTATTCTAGGGTCGTTTAAACATAAGTTGAAATCTGGTCACTATTTCAACTTAAGCTTTAAACCTTGGAACTAAGTGTTCCAATTCATTCCAAAACGTCACCGGACCCGAACCAATTACCCCGGCAAATCACATAGTAATTGTAAAGCATAAATTAAGCAGTAAATCAAGGAATGAGGTTGTAATAATCAATACGATTGGCCGGGTCATTACAATTACTAAAGTAGTCTGCTCAATAAATGATACATCATGTAAGCGTGATGTGCAATGAATCAGGTAATTAACCATAGAAATTGCAAGTAGAGATGAAATGCAAATTCAAACAAACACTAGACAGATTTTCCTCAACCTTTCCATTTTCGTACAAAATTACTGATCCGTTTTCCTTAATAACTACGTGTACACCATCAAGAAGGCACATGAGAGAGTGACCCTAGGGGATGGATCCATATCCACACACAAGAACAGCCAGTTCAACGTGCTACCAGCCGATGTGGTCAGAGGCTCAATATCATAATTCGCCCAGTGTGGTCACATGCATAACAGTACAATCCGCCCAACATGGTCATAGACATAACAACACAATCTGTCCAGCGCAGTTATAGGCATAACAACACAATCCACCCGGTGTGGTCACATGCATAACAACACTATCCGCTCAGCGTGGTCGCAGGCATCCAGTCCAAATCATATCACATAGGAGAAAGTGTACACGAATACATGTATTTGATGAATTAATAACAGATCACATGCTGCTGGACTGGTGTAAATGACATGCTAAAGTGTAGGCATGTGCAAAGTGTGCTATCATAGCTCAAATCGGCAATTTCATCACGAAAATAGCAATTATTATGTTCATTCAGGGAATTAGTCTCTATGTAACCTTAAACATGACTAAAATATTTCACAACAAGGTGCACACCCTTCTGGTTTTTATACGGCGGGTGATAGATTTAGATCAAAGGCGGCAATGCACCATGACTTTTAAATCTTGGGTCCATCTCTATTTGTGTCACCCTTTTGATGTCAAAGTTGTAGCCTTATCTTGCTGTCAGATATACATGTGGCACTTTTTAATGATTCTTGCTTGTGTTTAAAAGTTATGAGTCTCTATTAGTATACATTTTTACTTTGAATATCAAAATGTAAAATATGCATATATAGTAATTTTTAGTTTTAGTTATCCATCCTCGAGTCAGATGATAGCTAGCTTTAGAATATGAAAACTCGTTGAGGAAAATTAAAAATGAATGCCATATTATTATTTAATTTTTAAGTTCTGCTCCAAGTTGTCATAATTATTACTCCCTCCGTTCCAATTTATGTGAACATGTTTGACTAGGCATAGAGTGTAAGAAAAAATGAATGCTTTTGAAATTTGTGATCCTAAACTAGTCAAAACAGGGTTCAGAATATTTGTGTGGTTATAAAAGCTTCTCATTAAGGGTGAAATTGAAAGTTTAAGCTAAATTGTTTTCAAATTTAGAAATGGGTCATTCTTTTTGGAACGGACCAGAAAGGAAATAAGTTCACATAAACGGGAACAGAGGGAGTAAATTATTTTGTTTGATTGGTTTGTCTATATAAACAGAAAAAACGAATAGCCTAAATCGAAAAAGTTCAAAATATGGTTAAACCAAGCCCAAAATAGTTAGTACTCGGAGGCCGGAACCTCCAAATTCCAGATCCGTCTCTGATTGTACTAGTAGTTGATTGTTCTTGTTTGTATGTACTAGGGATTGAGTGATAAAATCATTTTTCATTTACTACTTAATAAATTGGTGAGCACCGTTTTAACCAATTCCTTAACCTATGGCCCCATCAATGTTTCATGATGTCATGCATGGGCTATTTTTAGATCTTGCCCTATGACTCTTTGGTTGTGCCCCATAGAACCCTAATAAGCCTTTTGGCGCCGAGTGTCATGAGGATGTTCTCGTGGTCTTAGCTGCACCAAGCAACAAGTGCTCATGTGCATATGTTGTCCCACCGGCAGTCTGCGCGCATGCCCAGCAACAAGCGATGCTCAAAAGTGCCCGTCAGCAGGTAGCGTCAGCCAGCATCTTGTGCCTACAAGCAGATGCCCGTAGCCAGTGCGTGCTCATATCCTGCGCAATGATGTTATTGACAAGGACGTCGCCCCTACAAGTGCAGGCTGCTGGACCAACTTTTCCTTTGTATAAGCCTAGGTCTCTTTCCATGTAAATATAGAGTAGTTTTACTTCTTGTATTTGCATTATGATTTTCTAGCTTATTTATGTCAACTCCTATTACTTAAGTTTTTATTTTTATGACATATATAAGGAGGGTATAGTCGTTGAAGATTTTTGCAAGCAATCAAATATCTGCATTAGTGTCTCCTCCCCTCCTGGCACCGCGTTGGCTGTCTTTCAATCATTGTTCTCTATTAATACAAGCAAGCTTTCATTCAGTTCTCTCGCTGCAAATTGTGATACTGACATTGGATTTCTCGTACGGCACTGACAATCTAGTTTAAGAATGCGGAGGGATCCTTCCGTTGGCAAAAAGTAATCACACGGAAGTCGGTTGCTTTGCATTACGTCGCCCTTCCCAGATATCTCAGGAAGGCACCGCACAACAATACCCAAGTCAAACTAGTGATATGGATATTTTTTTAAAATGATTTTATGCGTACAACTGTTTAAAGAAAATATACTAAAAATTAGCAGCAAAAGCGCATGCACACGAAAAGTGTGATACGTCAAGAACGTCTAATTGCTTCACAATACATAAGATATTTAAAGACGTGCTTTTCTAGTTTAGGATATAAGGTGATATTTTATACGTCAATACCACACGGGGGGGGGGGTGATTTGTGCGGTGTCCAATTTTTCGCGTGCACAGAATATAAAGGACCTGGTTTTTCTATGTGTTCCAGCTACTACTGTTGCGGAATAATAAGTATAGAAAATAAAGAACACAGAGATTTTTACGTGCAAAACACCTGGCTCAAAAGGTGAAAAAACTACGACCTACTTCCCAGTAGGATTTTCCCAAAACAATTTACTAAATCAGTGAGCCAAAACAGCATTTACAAAAATTCTTTTGTAAACCTAGGATTACCTCTAACCCTGTGTAGCAAACTAGCCTCTAGCTATTTGCGACAAACATCAAGTTAACTCTAACTTGAAAACACAAAGTACCTATTACAGATGCTTCTAGATAAAGCTAAAAAGGTACAAGTTCAAACCGCTTACTACAAATAACTAAACTAAAAGACAACAGTTAGAACTGGTTCTTCTAGCTGGTTCAAGTAGCATCATATTCGCACACTCAACTATCACTAGAATTGCTTGCAAAATTGCCTCTCTTTTTTTCTCTCAATTCTTGCTTAACTTCTGCTTTTGTGCGTCCCTGTACAATAAGAACATTCTACAATATATAGGAGTTAGTAGATAAAGAATTAACTAGAATCCTAATGCTACTCTTCTTTGGTGGAAGAGTTCTAGCTAAACTCAACTGCTAAATCTTTCCTTTATCTTAGATATTGTTCTTACTGAATAAGGAGTCCTTCTCCTTATCGTTTTTGCAATCTTTTCGATCAGGAGATATCTTATTCTACCAGAATACGCTTATCTCCTACATGTGCACCTCACGTGCCTTCACTATGCCGGTGTCTATGTCTGCCAGTGATGGACCTGGTTCATATCTGAGTTCCTTTGTCAATCTTCAAAACTATTCTATTTCTTGGGCCAACAAATTCCCCCTTTTTGCTGATGACAAGCTTTGTGCGTCCATAAGCTTAGACTTGTTTCAACTAAATCCAACATTGACACATATTAGAGTAATAAGCACTTATCATAAAGAACCAAGGTCATTTAGGTTATAAATATCACTTGTTCAGAGCACATATTCCCCCTTTTGGCATCATCGAAAAGTTGCAAAAAGATGTGTGAGTCCCAGATTTTATCAAAATTACTCATGGCCACTAGGGCAACTGCAAATGCATTCATGGATCAATCATCAATAATCAACTAAGAATTCAAACTATCAATGAAATAGATATAGTGCATGAGAACAAGAGCAACAAATTTCATTGATAGAAAGTACGGTTCTTCCACAATCCACAAAATGAAACAAAAACATTTAAAGCATGAGCAACAAAAAAAAAGTCCCGAATCTGAGTCACTGAATTTCTAGGCAAGCTAGGCAACTAAGGCTTGGAAGAACTAGGGGCTTGGGTTTTAGCTTGGAGAAGATTCAACATATCGTGAATAATTCCCTCATTCTTCTCCCTTTCCTTTATAATCTCAACTCTGAGAACATCTCTCTCAGATTCAACCTCAGCCAAACGAGTCTTTAGCCTTGCTATCTCATCATCCTTTGCCCCACTCTCCTGCACTAGGGCTCTGACCTTGTTGTTTACAGGTGTCCTTTTCGATGAAGTAGGTTCATTGGGGACGACATGGATCTCATAATCACAAGCAAGAAGAGTATTAATCCCAAAATGATCTTTGCTTGTGGCCATCTTCGCCTTATTCAATGGCACCTTATAATGAGCAAGAACAGAAGTGAGGATGAAACCATAAGGAAAGACATAGGCTTTGGAGCCATTGACAACTCTGTCCAAAAGCTGAATGATGAACCCAGTCCAGTTTATCTGCCTCCCACAGTCCATACACTCCATCAAGACCAAGTCCATGTAGTTTGCAATATGTTTCCTTTTCTGCCTTGGCAACACGCACTTGTTAATGAATTCAAAGATCACCTTGTGGGGTGGCTTCATTTCACTCTTATAGACTTCCTTGGGCTCACTCTCTTCTTTATTATCACAAAATTTCCTTATGATAGCCAGGGCAGTTGGAAGAGAATCTAGACTGGGCCATTTCTGCCTAGTATAATCATCATAGCCTTCAGAGGATATGCCAAGGATTTCACCCAGTTCTTTAGCATCAAAAGAGATTTGGACCCCTTTCACTAAGCTGGTGACTCTCCCTTCCTTGACCTCAGCATTGGCCATGAATTCCACAATCTCATTCCTAGCAAGCCTCCCATCCAACTGAAGGACCATGTCCTTCCATCCTGTATCTCAAGCTTCTCCAGCAGCAAAATCATTCCTTCTTCTTCCAAGTCCTTCAACAATCTCCCCTTCAGAATTGTTCTTTTACCAAACTTTGTCATCTTGTCCTTCTCACCATTAGACACATCCTCCTCTTCACCACTCCAATCATATTCTTCAGTAATTTTCACTTGCTTACCTTTCACTGCAGACCTAGTTCGCTTAGCCAAGATAGAGGGTTCAACAGACTTAGAAACAGATGAAGACTACTTTGAGAAAGTCTTGGATTTCTTTGGCTTAGGGGTCTGAACCTCTACCTCTTCCACCTTTTTACTTTGATGGACCAGGTCCATCTCACAACTACTTTTTCTTTCCCTTTATCCACTCTTTTCTTCTTACTCTCCTCTAAAGCTCTCTGCAACTCCTCCTCACTCTGCTGTGGCTTGCTCCTTGTAGTTCTTCCTCTTGGAAGAGAAATATTAGAGGTCTCAGAAGGAGCATCTTTCCGTTTCTTGTTGGCTCTTGCTGTCCCAGAGGTTGTAGCTTTAGGAGTTCTATTCTTCTTGGGTTGGTAACTGTCACTTAACTTTTTCAAGAGATCAGTCAGGGTTTCCTCAGTAGATGAACCAGGTTCGTCTGCTTGCATTCCAAGATTTACTAGCCCTTCAGCGGCTTCTCTTGATCCACTTCCCCCTGTGTGCCGGCCACCTTCTTCCTCCTTCTCCGGCTCAGCTCCACAAATAGCCATTCTAGCAGATTTAAAGGTGGGTAAAGACTCTTTCTCTTTTTCAATTTTGTTTTTACCACCTCTCCTTCTTGTTTCAGGCATTTCCACATCTATCATAGATCCAACCAGGATGAACCTTGTTTCCAAATTTTTAGCGATCTTAAAAATAATCTCAGATGAAGAATTTGGGACAAACGTTACCTGTTCAGAATCGGAAGACCCACTTTCTTTCCCCTCAATCACTGATTTAAAAGAATTACTCGAAATTTGTGAGTTTTGGGCTTGGCTTGCTTGAAGTTGGACATTTAATTTTTGAGATAAAGCACCGCTGGCCACGGTTTTTCTACCAAGCAATTTGACTCTCCTTTTTCTACGCTAGGGGATAGAACTAGGCTGAGGGGTTGTAGAGGAAGAGGAAGGAGTAGGGGTGGTAGAGTACCAGGGTTATTCTAGGGGTTAGACATTTTGGTTATGGCTTTGTGATAAAGGAAAAATCTTGGATTGAATTCGAAGGTAAGGAGAGAAGAAAGGGTTTCGACGGTTTTTTAGAAATGATGAAGAGTTTGCAGATTTGATGAGGGATTTAAAGGAGAAGTGTAATTAATACACAACGACAGCTTTTTGTGGTCAATTAGAAGTCTTTTCATTCTGCAATTTTCAGTTTGGAATGACGGTTACAGCTCCCCTAGAATCTAGGTGTATTAATTCGGTGAGGATTCTTTAGTTGAAACAGAACTGGTTCAAATTTTTATTGGATAGGCTTTGGAAGATTATGGACTTGGGTAGAGTTTTGCTCATGATTTAAATATTAGTATTTCAAAATGTGCATATTGTAGAACACATACCTCAGTTTTCAGATGAACCAGCACTGATGAACCAGGTTCTTCATTAAGAATCCTCTCAACCATGTCACAATTTGCAAAAATAGAGAAAATTTCATTAGAGACCAATGATTCATATTAAAACATGGCATAGGAGTATACTATTTACAGTATGAGACTGAGTAACAATTAATCTGGTTATTTACACAAATTTTATATTTTCTAACCAAATTTCTTTTTGATGTACAATCTGAAGTGGTTCGCTTAGGTGATCTTAATCATCCCTAATTCTAACATGTTCCTTTAAAAGTGCTCTCTACTTAGTGTTTTTGTAAAGATGTCACAATATGTTTATCAATAGAACAAAACTCTATAGTGATCAATCCCTTCTCATAATTGTCCCTTAAAAAGTGATGTCTAACATCTATGTGCTTTGTTCTTTTATGATGAACGGGGTTCTTTGTCATACTAATAGCACTAGTGTTATCACAAAAGATAGTGATACATCCATCATCGATTCCAAAATCCCTCAATTGCTATTTAATCCACAATAGTTGAGCACAACATGAGGTAGCAGCAACATACTCAGCTTCAGTAGTAGATAAGGCCACTGAATTTTGCTGTTTGGTGGCCCAAGACACAAGACATGAGCCAAGAAAGTGTGCCATACCTGAGGTGCTCTTTCTATCCATAATAAAACCCTCATAGTCAGCATCAGCATATCCCACAAGATTACAATTACTACCTTTTAGATACCAAAGACAAAGATCAGAGGTAACTTTTAGGTATCTCAAGATTCTTTTTACATCTGTCAAGTAAGATTCCTATGGATTTGTCTGAAATCTTGCACAAAGTCCTACACTGAAAATAATGTCAGGTCTACTAGCAGTGAGATACAATAATGAACCAATCATTCCCCTATACAACTTCTGATCAACAAATGAACCAGGTTCATCTATATCCAACTTTGTGGCTGTTGCAATAGGAGTGTCGATTTCTTTGGAATCTTCCATTTTAAACCTTTTAAGCAACTCTTTTACATACTTCTGCTGATGGATCATAGTTCCATTTGAATTTTGTTTAATTTGTAAGCCTAAACAGAAATTAAGCTTACCCATCATGCTCATTTCAGATTCACTCCCCATTAGTTTAGCAAAATCTTCACTTAACTTATCAGTAGTTGCTCCATATATTATATCATTAACATATATCTGAATTACCAAGAGATCTTTACCTTTTTCTTTCAAGAATAAAGTATTGTCAATTTTACCTCTCTTGTAGTCATGCTCAAG
>AWOL01S0027333.1:19700-42282 GCA_000715115.1 Nicotiana otophora | reverse complement strand
TGTACACATGATCAGGACTTTCCTTGCTTTCAAACCCTGGAGGTTGCTTGACAAACACTTCTTCCTTTAGATAGCCATTAAGGAAGGCACTCTTGACATCCATCTGGTGAAGGGTGAATTCCATGTAAGCAGCAAAGGCTATGAGCAGTCTTATTGCTTCCAACCTTGCGACTGGAGCAAAGGTTTCATCATAGTCTATGCCCTCCTCTTGTCCATATCCTTGAACCACCAATCTTGCCTTGTTCCTTGTAACTGTTCCATCTTTATCAAGTTTGTTTCTAAAGACCCATTTTGTGCCAATTACTGATATGTCCTTGGGTCTTGGTACCAGATGCCAAACTTGAATCCTTTCAAATTGGTTGAGTTCATATTGCATTGCATTTACCCAATTTGCATCCGGCAAAGCCTCAGCAACATTTTTAGGTTCAATAAGAGATAAGAAGGCATCAAAATCACAGAGATTCTTTAATGAAGACCTGGTTTTGATTCCAAAGGTTGGATCAATAATTATGTTCTCAATGGGATGAGAACTTTCATACTTGTAAGGTTTCACAACCAATTGGTTTCCCCTTGATATTCCTTCAGTGTTTTGTTGTTATGGAATAAATTCATGGACAGGTTCCATTGAGGTTTGGGGATCATTTCCTCTTTGTTTTGTTTCCCCTGTTAGGTTGCCTTGGGTAAAAAGACCTATTCCATCACATGTTCCTTCTTCTAGTGCTGCTTTCGTCTGGGATGTGGTTTCATTTAAGTTGCTCACCAGCCCAATTTCTTCATCATCATGTTTCTGTGTCTTAGAAAGAATGTTAGTTTCATCAAAAACTACATGAATACTTTCTTCAACACACATAGTTCTTTTGTTATAAACTTTATAAGCTTTACTATGTGAAGAATATCACAAGAATTCTCCCTCATCATTTCTGGGATCAAACTTACCTAGGGAGTCCTTACCATTGTTGTGCACAAAGCACTTGCATCCAAATGCCTTATGATGGGATATGTTTGGTTTTGTTCCTTTAAGTAACTCATAGGGAGTCTTCTCTACTAGAGATCTTGTCATGCACCTATTTATGATATAGCATGCACTATTTACAGCTTTTACCCAGAAGTTATAGGGCAACTTACTAGAAAGAAGCATAGTCCTAGCCATATCATCAAGAGTCCTATTCTTTCTTTCAACAACTCCATTTTGTTGTGGACTTCTAGGGGCAGAAAGATTATGATCTATGCCACGCAAATCACAAAATTTAGCAAATTTAGCATTTTCAAATTCAATACCATGATCAGACCTAATTGATGCAAGTTGATTTCCTAATTGTTTCTGAGTTTTTCTAACAAAGGAAGTGAACATGTCAAATGCTTCAACTTTAGATGTTAAAAACAGTGTCCAAATAAACCTAGAATAATCATCAACAAGCACCATCACATATCTCTTACCACCTCTACTTAATGCTCTCATTGGACCACAGAGATCCATATGAACCAGTTCCATCATTCTGGTGGTACTTACCACTTTCTTACATTTAAAAGAGGATCTTACCTGCTTCCCCCTCGCACAAGCCTCACAAACTTTATCTTCCTTGAACTTAATGTTAGGCAGTCCTATCACGAAGTCCTTGGAAACTAATTTGTTGAGTTGACTTAGACTTGCATGTCCAAGCCTCTTATGCCAAAGGAGGGGATCACTATCCAACACACTTAAGCAAGTTAGTTCATTCTCTGAGAGTGTGGACTGATCTATAATATATATATATATATATATATATATATATATATATATATATATATAATTCACTCTTTTACCATACAAAACAATCTTGCGAGTGATAAGATTTATCACAAAACATTTAGTAGAGGTGAATGCTACCAAGTTAACTCTATCACACAATTATGACACACTGATTAGGCTATACTTCAAGACGTCTATCAAGTAGACATTCTCAATGGAATGAGAGTCATCCTTACCTACCTTACAAACCCCAATGATTTCACCTTTCTTTCCATTTCAAAAGGAGATATTTCCTCTTTTGACGTCCTCAGGTGAAAGGAACTGGTCCTTGCTTCCTATCACAACAATTAGAACTAGTACTTTTAGCTGGTTCAAGTAGCATCAAATTCGCACACTCAAATATCACTCGAACTGCTTGCAAAAGTGCCTTGCTATTTTTCTCTCAATTCTTGCTTAACTTCTGCTTTTGTGCATCCTTGTATAATAAGAACATTCTGCAAAATATAGGATTTAGTAGATAAAGAATTAACTAGAATCCCAATGCTGCTCTTCCTTGGTGGAAGAGTTCTAGTTAATCTCAACTGCTAAATCCTTCTATATCTTAGATACTGTTCTTACTGAATGAGGAGTCTTTCTCCTTATCGTTTTTGCAATCGTTTCGATCAGGAGATATCTTATTCTACCAGCATATGCTTATCTCCTGCATGTGCACCCCACGTGCCTTGACTCTGCAGGTGTATATGTCTGCCAGTGATGGACCTGGTTCATATCTAAGTTCCTTTGTCAATCTTCAAAACTATTCTCTTTCTTGGGCCACACAAGGAAACTTCAGTATTTCTCTTTCAAAGTTTACCTATGACAAAGACTAGACCGAATGAATCGCACGCATCGATTGCCATTAAATTCCACTTTTAAATAACTAATAAGAATACCACAAAACAGGAAGAAAGTATCCATGCATGGTTGCTGAGTAGCAAATTTGTGTTACTCGTGATCCTACTTTTTTCAAACACGTTCAAGGTGTAGGCAAATTTGGGGGAGATGCAGAATTAAATAATTGGGGTTTATCGGGGCAAATGTTGCGAGCTTCATGGATAAGTGATAGAATCTCTATGCAAATACATGTAATGCATTAATTTTCCATAAACACCGATTGTGGATGAAATTTTACCCTCTTAATTATCACGACCCAGAATCCGCACGTCGTGATGGCGCCTATCTCAATACTAGGCAAGATTTCAACCTCAATAAAACACAAAATCTTTTAAGATTGGAAACATAATATTTGAGTTCAATATAAAATATCACAATTACAGATTCAAAACACTCCCAAAACCGGGTGTCCCTGAGTATGTGAGCATCTAAATGATAACAACGTTTGACTGATAAAAACACTATCTGGTCAATATAGAACAGTGCAATAACTGAAAGGAAGCGAATCAAGGTCAGTAGACACCAAACAGCTACTTTGATAGTCTCCAACTGATAACACTCTGAGATATAACAGTCTCTATGTCCTCAAGCACCTGGATCTGCACACGAGATGCAAAGTGTAGTATGAGTACAACCAACTCAATAAGTAAGAAGACTAACCTTTGGGCTGAAAGTAGTGACGAGCTCAACAGGTATTATCCAATATAGAAATAATAGTACGGAAATGTAGGCATGCTTTCAAGTTCAACAGTTAAACTCAGTATAAAGAAATAGATCAATACTACAATTAAACCTCGTGTGCCCACGATCGCTAATTACTTGGTCACTCAGTACTGTATATGGAGAATCCAGTCTAGGGAAATTCCATCCTGTATATATATATAAATCGACTTACAATCAGCCACTCAGTACCGTATAAGGCCAATCCAGATCTAGGGTATTTTATCCCCAAATATAAATAATTTGGACAAGATCCATGTCCAGGTAATTCATCACAATTATAAATAAATAAGGGAAGTCCATGCCTTGGAAAAACCATCCCGAATATATAATCATCTACACTCACTGTAGGGGGTACAGACTCTGGAGGGGCTCCTTCAGCCCAAGCGTGATATAAAGTCGATATGACCTGCTGCAGGCGGGTTGCCCCGATCCATATAATAATAAAGCCTATAAGGCCTACTGCAGACGGGCAACCCCAATCCATAGAATAATAATATATATAAAGCTAATATAGCCTGCTCCAGGTGGGAAGCCCCGATCCCATCAATATCCTCACAATGGATGAACATGACTGAGCATGAAATGTATATTTTTAAGCAATTAAATTAAACAACAATACTACCTTATGGGTCCCAAAATATTGGCACGTAGCCTAAACATGATCTTTAATACGAGTCTCGGCTCAATTTCCCTAACACATGGAGAATATTCGGATAATAACATGATTCTTTAATTTTACAACTCCACAGAATTTATTTAAGTCACAATGTCTATGGTGCTCGGCCACACGCTCGTCACCTAGCATGTGCGTCACCTCCAACAACACATGGTGGCAAACCTCATATATATGCGCATTCCTATCACGTAGCTATCAAAAATAATTTACGCAACTAGTGCCTCCACTGAGTTTAAATAAATAGTCACCTCAAACAGGTCGCAACCCCGAAACAATATGCTTTTGAGAACTCCCAGTCTCCAAATTCATAGAACACATAAATCATGATCCCAACTCCATCACTCGAATGACTAACACATCTTTCATGCGTGATCATCCCACGAGGAATATTTTCATAATTCTTTTTAAGAACCTCCATAAATACCACAACCGTAACACTCACTTTGAAAATACCTTATGTGAATTTAAAATTCATTTATCATATACATGTGTACTTATTTGATTGCTCATGCATGATATGCTTAGACTGGAGTCATGTGACCATTCCAGGCGGATTATGTTATTGGCACATAAGTTGTCCATACAGATCCATATACTGATATTATTAGCACGTGAGTGGTCCGTGCGAGTCTAGATATTGATACTAAAGCATGTGAGTTATCTGTGTGGTTGATGCTAGTGTGAGCTCTAGAAGAGTTGGTTACCATTATTAGATTCTTGTATCTTGGTTCTACTATATATGATGCGATTATAGCATTGCATTTTGTGGTGGTGCTTGTTGAACTTGCAATACGGTTCTCTTCTTTGAGACATTTTCCATTTTTGGGTATACAGATTACGTAGTTGTGGCTTCAGTTATATTTGTATGACATATCTGTGGGATAGTTATGTTTAATAATATATGGTCATTGGACCTAGAATGGGTACTATCAGGTTTGATTAAGGTATATTTGGAAGGATGACATTGAAAGTTGGCTTAGAAAGTTATTATAGTTCTGGTTGGGGCAAGAGAGCTCAATCACTTGTTGATCTGATAAGGGGTTATGAGATTCCGTGTGTTTGTTTTATTATCAGCAGTGTATGAAAGTTTTGGAATGAGGTTATGTGGAATGTGGGGTTTAATATAGTACTTGGTTGGTTTGGAGTAGTTACCGAGATCAGAAATGGTGTTGCGAGTATGCGGGTTGTATTATATATCATGTGATTACATCTTGAGTTATGGATATGGCTTGATACAGTTTGTTCGGACTTATACAATGTATAGATATGAGATTCGGGTCTTGAAAAGAAATTCTGAATGTTGGAAATTGAATTCCAAGGTTTATGGGCCAAGGTTAAATTAATGATCTTCATTTATGTTGTGTGGTCAGACCTATATGGAATAGGGTGATGATGGATCACCCTTGGGTATGTTCGTGGTAAGGTGGAACAGTGATTTAAGGGATTAGGAACAACTCTTGGCACGTTCGAGGATGAACGTATGTTTAAGTGGGGGAGAATGTAACGACCCGACTTGTCATTTTGAGTATTTACGCTCCTTTAAACTATTTGAAGTCTTGAATAGCTTCATATGATGTATTATGACATGTGTGAATTGTCGATTTTGATTTTCAGGTATTTCGGGATTAGTTCAGAAGAATGAATTTCATGTTAGAAACTTAAATGCGAAGGGTTGGCCGGAGTTTGACTTTTGAGCAAACGACTCCGAAATAGAGTTTTGATGATTCCAATAGCTTTGTATTGTGATTTTGGAATAGGGAGCGTGTCCGAAAAATTATTTGATAGTCCGTAGTTAAATTAGGCTTGAATTGGCTAAAATAAAAAATTAAGTTTGAAAGTTTAACCGGGGAGTTGACTTTTTGATATCGGGGTCGGAATCCAATTCTGAAAATTGGAACAGGACCGTTATGTCATTTACGACTTTTGTGCAAACTTTGAGGTCAATCGGACTTCATTGTTAGGTTTCGGCATCGAAAATAGAAGTTGACAATTCTTAGTTTCATTAAGCTTGAATTGGGGTATAATTCGTGGTTTTAGCGTTGTTTCATGTTATTTAAGGTTTTGACTAAGTTAGTATAATGTTTTAGGACTAGTTTGTGTATTTGGTTGAGGTCCCGGGGCCTCAGGTTGATTTCGGGTGGTTAACGGATCGAGTTTGGAACTTAGAGAATTGTTGAAGTTGGAAGCTGCTGGTGTAATCACACCTACGGAAATCCCATCGCAGGAGCGAGCCCGCAGAAGAAATCTCTCCATCGCAGATGCGGCTAGGCATGGCTGGAGCTATGATTGCAGAAGCGGCAGGTAGCCGTAAAAGCAGCCCCGCTCCTGCGGGCGTTGGATCGCAGAAGCGCAAGTGCGCTTGGTGAGGCAGCTTCGCAGAAGCGGACAGCTCCTCGCAGAAGCATGTGTGCAGAAGCGGACTGAATTCCGCAGAAGTGTGATTAGCCACAGATGCAACAATTTTGCCGTAGAAGAGGCAGCTTCGCCACAGAAGCGGCTTACTGATCCACAGAAGCGAAAACCCCTGGACAGAATAAAATCAGAGCGGTTGTGGGATGTTGGCCTTTTGGACATTTCTAACACGGGTTGGGGCGATTTTTGAGCCAGCAATCTCGAGCAAACTTGAGGTAAGTCACTTGTAATCATTGTTAGTCAATAATATTGGATTATCAT
Source organism: Nicotiana otophora (assembly GCA_000715115.1). NCBI lineage: Eukaryota > Viridiplantae > Streptophyta > Magnoliopsida > Solanales > Solanaceae > Nicotiana > Nicotiana otophora. The sequence continues at coordinate 35,548 of AWOL01S0027333.1, read as the reverse complement.
TGAGTATTTCTACTAGATTACGTGTGTTCGATGTGAGATTGAAGGATTTGAGCCTAGGGATATGAAAATAACAGTTGAGGGTTTGAAGGTCGAGATGATGTCAAAATTTGGTAAATTTTGTATGGCTGGACTCGTGGTGGAATGCGTATTCATATTTTGTAATTTTTTGGTGTTCCAAGACGTGGGTCCCACAGACGATTTTTGAGTTAAATTCGGATTTTGTGGGAAAATTAGTATTTTCATATGGAATTAATTCTAATAATTTATTTTGACTGAATCGAATTAATTATGACTAGATTCGAGCCATTCGGAGACCGATTCGCGAGGTAAAGGCATATTGGAATAAAGAACTTGCACGGTTTGAGGTAAGTAACATTTCTAAACTTGGTTTCGAGGGTATGAATTCCCGAATTTTTGAGGAGATGACACACATGCTAGGTGACGAGCGTGTGGGCGTGCACCACGGAAATTGTGACTTAAATAAATTCTATGGAGTTGTATAATTAAAGAATCATGATATTATCCGAATATTCTCCACGTGTTAGGGAAATTGAGCTGAGATTCGTATTAAAGATCATGCTTAGGCTACATGCCGATATTTTGGGACCCATAAGGCCGTGATGTTGTTGAATTTAATTGTTTAAAAACATACATTTCATGCTTAGTCATGTTCATCCATTGTGAGGATATTGATGGGATCGGGGCTGACCGCTTGCAGCAGGCCATATTGGCTTTATATATATTATTATTCTACGGATCGGGGCTGCCCACCTGTAGCAGGCCATATCAGCTTTATATCACGCTTGGGCTATTGAAGCCCATCCGGAGTCTGCACCCCCCACAATGAGCGTAGATGATTATATATTTGAGATGAATTTCTCATGGCATGGACTTTCCTTATTCATTTATAAATGTGATGAATTCCCTGAACATGGATCTTGTCCGAATAATTTATATTTGGGGATAAAATACCCCAGGGCTGGATTGGTCTTATACGGTACTGAGTGACTGACTGTCAGCCGATGTATATATTTACAAGATGGAATTTCCCTGGGCTGGATTGGCCATATACAGTACTGAGTGACCGAGTAATTAGTGATCGTGAGTACATGACGTTTTCCACTGAGATTTCATATTCCTCATATCATGCAGTATTGATCAATTTTACTTGTACTGAGTTTAACTGTTGAACTTGAAAACATGCCTACATTTTCATATTATTATTTCTATACTGGACTATACCTGTTAAGCTCGTCACTACTTTTAGCCCAAAGGTTAATCTCGTTACTTATTGAGTTGGTTGTACTCAAACTACACTTTGCACCTCGTGTGCAGATCCAGGTGCTTCCGGACACGGAGACTGTTAAATCTCAGAGTGTTATCAGTTGAAGACTATCAAGGTAGCTGCTTGGCGTCCACTGACCTTGACTCTCTTCCTTTCAGTTATTGAACTGTTCTATATAGTTCAGACAATGTTTTTATTAGTCAGACTTTGTTATTATTTAGATGCTCATGTACACAGTGACACCGGGTTTTGGGAGTGTTTTGAATCTGTAATTGTGAGGTTTTATTTGAACTCAAATATTGCACACAAGTCATAAATGACATAACGGTCCTATTCCAATATCCAGAATCAGATTTCGACCCCGATTTCAAAAAGTCTCCCCGGTCAAACTTCCAAACGTAAATCTCAATTTTAGCCAATTCAAGCCTAATTTAACTACGGACTTCCAAATAATTTTCCGGACACTCTCCCAATTCCAAAATCACCATACGAAGCTATTGGAATCATCAAAAATCTATTCCGGATTCGTTTGCGCAAAATTCAAACTCCAATCAACCCTTCTCATTTAAGTTTCCAACATGAAATTTATTTTTCCGAACTAATCCTGAAACACCTAAAAATCAAAACCGACAATTCACACACGTCAGAATACATCATATGAAGCTATTCAAGACTTCAAGTAGTTGAAAGGGGCGTAAATACTCAAAATGATAAGTCTGGTCGTTACATTAATACTTATACCTGAGAAGATAAAGAAAAAACAAGCAAACAAAAATGAAAAGAATAAAAAACAAAGATCTCAAATCTGTAGCATTAAAGTATTAGTACTAGAAAGTAGAAAGTATCAATGAACTTAAAGCACGAATTGGAAAATGTTCTTCATAAGATAAGAGATTTATTTTTGTTCCTATTTGAGAAAGGAGCTCGTGTCAGTATGCACTTCTAGGAGGATTACAACAACAACAACAACCCAATGGGATCCCACAAATAGGGTCTGAGGAGGGTAATGTGTACGCGTACCTTACCCCTACCCTGAAGAGCAGAGAGGATTAATGCTTCAAATATCAGAGTACTTGCACTTTTTAAGCTGGAGGATGAAAATGAGTGGGAGTTACAAATAAAAAGTTAAAGCCATATATGTATATAAAATGCTGAAAATGATGAGTTAAATTTATTTAGCTAACTCAATAAAAAAGAAAATAATAGCTATTACAAATTTATATGAAGAATAATAAATTGACAATTGCCTGTTTATTTATAAAAATATTTGTTTAGGTTGTACAATATTTAGAAATTAAAGCATATAAAAATAAAGCACACATAAGTGAACATGAAAATATGACGTTGAGCGTGAATGTTTTAAGTTTTGGAATTTGTCTAATCCATAGACATTATATTACACCTTAGAAAAGAAAAATAGAACAATAACATTATTCAGAATTGAGATTTGAGACAAACAAAATAAAGCGAGAATTCAAATTATTCACAAAAGAAAATAATTTTTCAATTCATAAGTGAAGGAAGTTATTTGTTCTCTTTTAAAGATAACGTTTTTGATAAAGTAGATTTCTTAAAGATGTATTCTGCAAAATACTAACTCTCTTAATATTGTACCTGAGAATAGAAAAAAGAAAAAAAGAAGGATTTCAAAGCTCTATTTAAAATGGAATTTATTTTGTTCCCATATTAGAACGAATCTCGTGTCAGCATGATGAATATACTGAATACAACAACAACAACAACAACAACAACAACCCAGTGAGTTCTAACAAGTGGGGTTTGGGGAGGGTAGAGTGTACGCAGAATCTTACCCCTACTCCGAAGAGTATAGGGAGACTGTTTCCGAAAGACCCTCGGCTCAAGAAGACGAAAAGAGACATTATATATATGAAAACAGAGGTAAAGGAACGGCTTCACCAACTCTAATTTAACTTTAGCCTTGTGAAGAAATATTAAATGGATGTGTCATAGCGAGGGCTCAAGTCAAGTATTCATATATCCAAAAGTGAGTTGTGCAGAAAGTTGTAAGTAAATTTGCAAGTAGATGAAAATACCGGTTGCGGTAATATATTGCCCTCTTTATATTGTACATGAGAAGATAAAGTTTGAAAAAAGACAGTAAAGAGAACAAAGGAAGATCTCAAATCTCTTACATTAAAGTTCTAGAGTACTATAAAGTATCAAAGAAAGCTGAAGATATACTTCATATGAAGTGGAATTTATTTGATTCCTATTTTATAAAGGAGCAGTCTGCATCATTATGGAAAGGAGAAAAAAAAGAACAAGTTAAATAATACAACTGGAAATTCAGAGTTTTTCATCTCTGATTTATCATTAGGATAGGAAACACACCAATAATTAAGAAGAGTTGTAGGGGATGCATATATACCAAGAACTCTATATATATGCCCCAAGAACCATTTCTTACTTATAGACGCTATACAAATTCCAAAAAAAGAGAACTAGAGTTTGAAAAAAGAGAAAAGCATAACAGAATGAGCGCTTCAAGTTCTTCGAACATTTTCAATGAAGATTACTTGGAAATTGTTTCATGGAATGTCAATCATTGTTATGAGGAAAATACATTCAAGAAAAGGCTATAGAAGCATATCTGCAGATGCACAAACCTCACTTGGTAATACCGCAAAAGTACGAATCGCTCGTTGAATGGAAAACTTGCCGTAAACATGAAAACTTGGTGTTACTATGGGACAAATATATTTCAGCAAATAGGATAATCTGTGATATATCTTTTAGATATCACAAAGAAAACCTCAGAGGGATTGACAAATATATATCGGCAAATATTCAGTTGCACCAATATCCATCGGTTAAGTTCAAATTTCATGGAGTTTATGTAGTTCAAACATATGGTCTAGATTTAGGAACATTAAAATTGAAACCACATCCTAAGTCACGTAATAAGTTATATGATACATCATGGCTTATGATGGGGATGCTAATCTAACCCTCCCATCAGAGAGAAGCATCACATCTCCAAATACCAAAGAGTAGATGAGAAACTTCGTCAATTTTACGGATAGCCCTGGTATTTTAGATTTAGATTTCAGCTCCTTTATATTTGGATATACCAAATCACCATAAAGATTATCCAAAATTGATAGGATAATCTACACTGAGAACTTTTACAGTTCATTTCAACGTGTAACAGCAACAAGTCTAGGAAGCGACATTTCGGACCATAAACCGATAAAGTTGAGGTTGGCACGCCCAGTTGATGTTGCACAAGTGGAGAATAAAAAATTGGTATCCAAATATGCACTCTGTGATAATTAAGTCCAACTATAGTTGTGTTGGTTTTGTGAAACTACGATATTGGCAGTTCTCTTCTCTTCACCCCCCCCCCTTTTTTCTGGGCCATGAACAGTGGACTTTTACTAATGCTTTCAATCTCGAATGCAGAATAAGTGCATAAAGTACTCATTTTATCGAATGGTGCTAATATCTTTTCAGTATATATTATTTTGTTACCTTTCATTCTTTCCCTTCTTTGATTTAGTTAATGATGCTTGACACTTTATTAGTTTTAAATGCTTTAATCATGTCTTGTATACGAAGACTAATATTTTTCCATGCAAGTATGATTGTATTTGCGTTAATGTGAATCTCTAATTTAAAATAGCAATCTGTAATTAATAGGTGACTTTGTTCAAATGACCTTTTTGATTGAAATATGATCCTATTTTTTGTAAATTGGACTTCAGTGTTGTTGGCATTACCTACTTACCATTAAATACTTGTTTTCTGTAGAATTCACAAGTGGTCAAAATGTTAGAAGCCATATATAAACAGGACAGTCCATATGTTATTCCATGTGAAGGAGTTAGCTACTTGTCTTGATGTACCATAGTTAGTTGCTGAGTTAGCTGATAGGAAGTTAGTTAAAGTAGTTAGTGGAAGTTTTGAGTGTACAACTGGTTACATACAATACAATTCATTCTGAAAATTAGTTTTGAGCTCAGCATGTGCTCACAATTTTCGTCCTCTGAGTTTCTCTTCTTCTATATTTCTAGAATTGATAATTCGATGTGTTTTGTCATGGTATCAGAGCTTCCTGTCGATAGGATCTAGGGATTGTTCTTTGCAGATTGAAGATGATCGAGAGATTCATCGACATTCCTAGTGAAAATTTTGAATCCTAATTCATAGCTGAAACAAACCCTAGATGTGTTCATTATTTCCAATTTTGTTCATAATTCTTTGCTTTTTTGTTAGAATTACAGTTCTGTATTCTGTATAATTGAAAGTTTTAATGGCGATTGATGAGATATCAGATTTGGGGACATCTAGTCCATCTGGAGTGGTCATTGACCATGATCATCCCCTATATCTTCACCCTTCTGATGCTCCTGATTCACTATCTGTTGGCATTCAGCTCGTAGGTACAGAGAATTACACTTTATGGGATAGATCGATGAGAGTTTCACTCATAGGAAGGAATAAGCTGGGTTTTATATATGGCACAATCACCAGGGACACATTTGGGCCAACCTTAGGGCATCAATGGGGTAGGTGTAATGCAATAGTTGTTTCATGACTTACTGGTAATATGAGTAAAGAATTGTTGAGTGGAATTCTTTTCATTCGAATGCATATTTGGTCTTGAATATTGTGATGCTTCTCGGATCGGTATTGGGTATGTCTTAATGCAGGAGGGTAGAGTGATATCTTATGATTCACGCCAGTTGAAGCCACATGAAAAAAACTACTATGTTCATGATTTAGAATTGACAACCATTGTTCATGCATTAAAGATCTGGAGGCACTATCTCTACGATGTGTCTTGAGAAGTATTTACAGATTGTCAGAGTCTTCAGCACTTACTCAAATAGAAGGATCTAAATTTGAGGCAGCGGAGATGGTTGGAGCTGCTAAAGGATTATGATATTACTATTCTGTATCATCCCGGGAAGGCCAATGTGGTGGCCAATGTCTTGAGTAGGAAGGCAGTGAGTATGGGTAGCCTTGTATTCATTCCTATTAGTGAGAGGCCTCTTGCAGTTGATGTTCAGTCCTTGGCCAATCAGTTTGTGAGATTGGATGTTTCGGAGCCCAGTCGGGTTCTAACTTGTGTGGTTTCATGTTCTTCCTTATATGACCGCATCATAGAGTGCCAGTATGATGATCGTCATTTGCTTGTCCTAAAGGACATATTTCAGCACGGTGATGCCAAAGATGTTACTATTGGAGATGATGGGATGTTGAGGATGCAGGGTCAGATTTGTGTGCCAAATGTAGATGGACTGCGTTAGTTGATTATTGAAGAAGCCCACAGTTCGCGATATTCCATTCATCCGGGTGCCGCTAAGATGTATCAGGACTTGAGACAACACTATTGGTGGAGAAAAATGAAGAAAGATATAGTCGGATTTGTAGCCCGATGTTTAAATTGTCAACAGGTGAAGTATGAGCATCAGAGACTTGAAATTCCGGAGTGGAAATGGGAGCATATTACCATGGACTTCGTAGTTGGACTCCCACGGACGTTGAGGAAGTGTGATGCTTTTTGGGTGATTGTGGATCGATTGACCAAGTCCGCACATTTTATTCCAACTGGTACTACTTATTCTTCGGAGCGGTTGGCTAAGATTTATATCTGAGATATTGTTCGCCTACACGGTGTTCCAGTGTCCAGCATTTCAGATCGGGGCACGCAGTTTACATCACAGTTTTGGAGAGTAGTGGAGCGAGAATTGGGCACGCGGGTTCAGTTGAGTACATCATTTCACCCTCACACGGACGGACAGTCTGAGCACACTATTCATATATTGGAAGATATGTTACGCGCTTGTGTTATAGATTTTGGGGATTCTTGGGATATGATTATGCCACTTACAGAGTTTTCTTACAATAACAACTACCAATCGAGCATTAAGATGGCTCCGTATGAGGCTTTATATGGGAGACGGTGTCGGTCTCTGGTGGGTTGGTTTGAGCCAGGTGAGGCTAGGATATTACGTACTGATTTAGTGCATGATACTTTGGAAAAGGTGAAATTGATTTAGTATCGACTTCGTATGGCGCAGTCTAGATAGAAGAGTTATGCCGACCAAAAGGTTCGCGATATTGCTTACATGGTAGGAGAGAAGGTACTACTCCGAGTTTCGCCTATGAAGGGTGTTATGAGATTAGAGAAGAACGGAAAAGTGAGTCCTAGGTATATTGGGAATTTTGAAATACTTAAGAAGATTGGAGAGGTGACTTATGAGCTTGCTTTGCCACTTAGTTTATCGGGTGTTCATCTAGTGTTTCATGTATCTATGCTCCAGAAGTATGTCAGAGATCCGCCTCATATTTTGGATTTCAGTACGGTTTAATTGGATGGTAATTTGACTTATGATATGGAGCCGGTGGCCATTTTGGACCGGCAGATTCGAAAGTTGAGATAAAAAAACATAGCTTCAGTAAATGTACAGTGGAGAGGACAGCCCGTCGGAGAAGCTACTTGGGATACTGAGCGGGAGATGCAAAGCAAATATCCACACCTATTTGAGGCTCCAGGTATGATTCTAAATCCGTTCGAGGATGAACATTTGTTTAAGAGGAGGGGAATATGATGACCCGGCCGGTTGTTTTGAGTATTACAGCCCCGTTCCCCCATTTACTGCTTATTTTGTACTTTATAGTTGTTATGTGACATACCATGGTAATTGGTTTGAGTCCGGTGAGATTTCGGAATGAATTGAGACACTTAATCTCAAGGATGAAAACTTAAGTTGAAAATGTTGACCGGATGTTGACTTATGTGTAATCGACCCCGGAATAGAGTTTTGATGATTCCAATATCTCCGTATGGTCATTTTGGACTTAGGACTGTGTCCGAAAAATTATTTGAAAGACCGTAGTTAAATTAGGCTTGAAATGGCGAAAAATAAGAAGTTTAAGTTTGGAAGTTTGACCGGGGAGTTGACTTTTTGATATCGGGGTCGGAATCTGATTTTGAAAATTTTCATAAGTCTGTTATGTCATTTATGCGTTGTGTGAAAAATGTGAGGTCAATCGGACTTGATTTGATAGGTTTCGGCATCGAATGTAGAAGTTGGAATTTGTCAGTTTTCATTAGGCTTGAATTGAGGGTATGATTCTTGTTTTTAGCGTTATTTGATATGATTTGAGGCTTCGACTAAGTTTGTATGATATTTTAGGACTTGTTTGTGTATTTGGTTGAGGCCCCGGCGACCTCGAGTGAGTTTCGGATGGTTAACGGATTGATTTTTGGACTTGGAATTTTTTAGATGCACTGTCTGGTTTCCTTCTATGCGATCGCAAGAGAGGGGCTGCGATCGCGTAGCTATAGGATGATGTGCTTCACGAACGGGTGGTTAGTGTCCCGTTCGCGTAGAGTATAGGAGGCAGAAGTTGGGGCCACGCGATTTGTTCATCGCGATTTAGTTAATTATTCTTGACTTGTTTAGTTTTAAATGCTTTAATCATGTCTCGTATACGAAGACTAATATTTCTCCATGCAAGTATGATTCTATTTGCGTTAATGTGCATCTCTAATTTAAAATAGCAATCTGTAATTAATAGATCACTTTGTTCAAATGACCTTTTTGATTGAAATATGATCCTATTTTCTGTAAAAATAAAGGTACTGTTGAATTTATATGTAGTTTCTAGATAAGTAAATTAATTCGATCCTGAAATAATAAAATAATTGAAGTAATATACAATACATAGCCTTGAAGTGAAGATAAAATAGCAGAAACAGTAATTCCGGGAGCAGGGTTTCCAGGCACAACAACAATGAAATCAAGGAGTAAGAAGATAAAATTGTATAAAGCTTTGAATCGATTGTAGCATAAGTTTGCCTGAAAATTCGTGTCCTTTACAATGATAACTGAACTCACTATTTATAGTTGCACCTAGGAAACAAGGTCATAGGATCATACTCTTCTTTAATATCAATTATGAGGGTCATTGAAAAAGGTGTAACGGTGAGCATAAATGACAATTTTTCTGTAATGGGTTGTGGAATATTCTACATTAAATGCTACCGGGAGGAGGGTATTTATTGCATCTTTACGAGTGTCATCATTTTCGGTGACAAACGGGACAGTTGCCTTCGGTTTTAACAGTTCCCCCGCGTTAGGCTCCACGTGCCACTCTCTTAAGCGGTCACTTAGCATAGCATATTTTACCCTATACAGTGTATTAATTTGTTAAAATATAAAATAACTTACTACATGATTTGTGGTGTGGTGTGGCGTGACTTCGTGTCATGATGTTGAGTCGTTAGAAATTATTTCTTCGATGCCGTAATATATTTGAGATATTATGTATGCTGCCGTGGTAGATCTGGAGTATTGTGTATGCTGTCGTGGACTCGTCGAAGTATTTGGTTAATTTCCTTCATTGCCGCTATGACAAGTCCTTAGTATAGATTATGTTGAGATAAATAGTGTTGTTGAATATTTGTTTGGAACTTATTGAGTATTATATGGTGATATAATTTTTGTGTATATTATATTTGGGCTCATTATGTGTTTGTATTTTCTAACACTTGTTCCAGGAGTATTTAAACAGGCAGATCGAGGATCTTACTAGTTATATTTACGTATAACTTACTCCTTCATTACTTGCATGTTCATGCAAATACTGTTGCTGATGATAAAGCTAACAGTTGACGAGGAACCTACAATTGATCCAATTGTTGAGATGACCTACCCATAGAGTCTTTATTTATTTATATTTATTTCAATTGGGATTTGTGCACATAATTCTAAGCCTTTATGTAATTCTTTAGATGCTTTATGGTCCAATGTGAGAATTGGGCAAGAGTTTTAAATATGTATTTCGATATATTTATCATTCATAATTAATTATCGACCTGTTTGGACACGTATTTAAATTATTAAATAATATAAATTAATGGTTAATGTATGAAAATATGATTCGTCTGACGGATGGCATGTGTTGGGTGTTAGTCACGTCTAGGGATAGTTTGGGACATGACAATTCCGCTTTATTTATGATTGAAAATTGACGCACATATACCATTGTTAACAATTATTGACAATGTTTTAGCCAAAAATTAGGCTTACCAACTATAGCTTAATCAAATTGGTACGGATAGACAAATTCTCCAAACTCGGCGAATATACAAGAGATCTTGGTGTTTTTGTTGAGTTTTTATGAGATCTTGGATATCCCGTCCCCTTGTTTCTGGTTCATTATAATTTAATAGACAAAGCATCTTACACTACAACAACAAGACCCAGTGTATTCTCACAAGTGGGGTCTGGGGAGGGTGAGATATATGCAACCTTACCCCTACCCTAGATTGGCAGGGCGAGACAAAGCTTCTTAAACTGCTTATCCTGATTTTATATTTTTGGGATGGACTTCCATGGGCATAGATCTTGACCGAATCATTTATTATATTTGGGATAGAGTTCTCAAGGGTAGATTGGCCTTGTACAGTACTGTGTGACTGAATGTTAGTTATTATGTATATATATATGGGATGGATCTTCTCTGGGCTGGATTGGCCATATACAGTACTGAGTGATTGAGTAGTACATGAGTTCATCACTGTGCTGCATTGCATTAGACATGTATACTTGATATGTAGGCATAGAGAAGTATTTTGTTTTTCTCATGCCATCTGATAATGAAATTTCTTATATGTCGTTAAAGGTTTTGAGAAAAATCACAGATTTTAGACTTACTCATATTTTCGGTGATTTTCGGCAATAGATTTGAGTTTTACTATTATGCTTGAAAAGAAAATATTTATTTTCCGAAATTGTATACGAGCTGAGCATTTTATTATTGAGTTATTACTTGTGTTGCTTTAAATTGTATTGTTATGTAATGTTATCGGTTATTGGTGTGGACTCTGACCTTGGTACAAGATCGTCACTACTTTCAACCTAAGGTTAGGTTTGTTATTTATTGAGTACATAGAGCCGGTTGTACTCATACTACACTTTTACACCTAGCGTGCAAATTTTTGATGTTGATGCTGCTGAACATGGAGGGAGCTAGTATTGAAGATGTACTTGCGATCTAGTCACAACTGCCTCTTGTTCTAGGTAGCTTTGGAATACATTTTATCTGTTCATGTATATTTTAAACTGATGACGAATTTTTATTTCACGCCAAGTTTGTAAATTCTAATCTTAGAAGCTCATGATTTGTACTACCAGTCCTTGGGAAGTGTGTTAGAGTTAGTTAAGTATTAATTAAATCAGATTGTTGTTATTTGGCTTACCTAGCGGGTGAGGTTAGGTGCCATCACGGCTAGTTAAATTTTGGGTCGTGACACATCATTTCCCTCATTGCGGGTGTCACTGACTGAATCCTCAGGATGAGGCTGATCTCCTTGGGCCTCAAGATTGTGTGTGCTGTTAACACCGTTATCTGCCATTTTCTGTGATTTTTGCTAAGACAAATAATCAAAACCCGTTAGTAAAAGAGGCAAGGATCAACTTAATTACACGACTGTTTAGGCCCCACGTTGGCCGCCAAACTGTTTACTCGTAAAATAGTAACAGTTGAATTTCTACGTGGTTTCTAGACAAGTAAATTACTTTGATCCTGAAATAATAAAATAATTGAAGAAATAAGCAATACTTTGACTCGTCGGGGTGTTTGGTTAGTTTCCTTCACTACCGCTTATAACAAGTCCTTAGTGTAGATTATGTTGAGATATATCGTATTGTTGTTGAGTATTTGTTTGGAACTTATTGAGTATTATATGATGATATAATTTTTGTGTATATTATATTTGTGCTCATTATGTGTTTGTATTTTCTAACACTTCTTCCAGGAGTATTTAAAGTGGCAGATCGAGGATCTTACTAGTTATATTTACGTATAACTCACTCCTTACTTGCATGTTCATGTAAATACTATTCCTGACTATAAAGCTAGTCGTTGACGACGAACCTATAATTGATCCAATTGTTGAGATGATCCACCGATAGAGTCTTTCTTTATTTATATTGTTTTCAATTGGGATTTGTGCACGTAACTCTGAGCCTTTATGTAATTCTTTAGATGCTTTATGATCTAGTGTGAGAATTGGGAAAGAGTTTTAAATATGTATTTCGAGATATTAATCGTTCATAATTAATTATAGGCATGCTTGTATACATATTTAAATTATTGAATAATGTGAATTAATGGTTAATCTATGAAAATCTGATTCGCCTAGAGGATGATGTGTGTTGGGTGTCAGTCACGTCTAGGGGGTAGTTTTGTACATGACAATTCCGCTTGATTTATGATTGAAAATTGACGCACATATACCATTGTTAACAAGTATTTACAATGTTTTAGTCAAAAATAGGCTTAGCAACTGTAGCTTAATCAAATTGGTACGGATAGACAAATTATCCAAAATGGACGAATATACAATAGATCTTGGGGGTTTTCGTGGAGTTTTTAAGAGATCTTGGATATCTCGTCCCCTTATTTCTAGTTCATTAAAATTTAATAGACAAAATATTTTACACCACAACAACAACGACGCAGTGTATTCTCACAAGTGGGGTCTGAGCACGGTGAAATATATGCAACCTTTCCCCTACCCTGGACGGGCAGGGCGAGACAAAGCATCTTAAACTGCTAATAATAATTTACATCATCATAAAATGTAATCTCACCATGAAAGACTCACCTGAAACATCAATTCGAAATCTAAAAATATTGAGTAGTTGTTTTTACGTGGGTGTAATTGGAGTTCTTTGGAAACAACTAGACAAAGTGATATACAATGTTGAAGGAGATTAAAGGTGATTAGGACTGCTTTTGAGACAAAATTCAGAGGTGGCATCGACTTGGAAAACGTTGCAACAATAATATATATCACATATGTATATCGTATATATCCACACATATTTTCATGGATATCACAAATGTATATTATATATAGGAGATATAAGGATGTACATGGAAGATATAAACATGCATGTATATAGGGTATATACACAATGATATATACACCGCACTTCAGCTAGTCTTTTTCGAGCTTGTCCAGCTCGAAATTCCGTCTAGCAGCTCTTTTAATCAACCCACAAGTGTTTCAAATCAACGCCCCACTCTTCGAATGAGCTTTAGTTTCAGTACAAGTGTTATCAATAAAACATTTGAACATAAACTTCAAATTATAAAATCTTAGAGCTTCAAGCTTGATCGATAGTTGTGGGTTTCAAAATCTTCTCCAAATTTAGTGAATTCAATGAATTTCTGATGGTGTTTTAGTGAATGAAAGTGGCGGAAGTGTTAAAAATGGTATTGACGAGGTGGTACTACTACATGGTAAAGGAATGCTGAGGAAGAAGATGAACTATTTTGAACTTTGCTAATTGTTTTACTAAAATAATAGAATTGGGCTAAATCATGCCAATAATGATAAGTTGGGATATTTTATGCCATATGTTTGTCTCGTTGGCCATAGAGGGCCGAATTTCCTTTTATTTTAGAGTTGCTTAATTACACATATAAGACGTTGTAATTTTCTTAATTACACTTAGAGCAATTCTACAAGTTATCATATCAAAGTAATTATGATTTGTGTTAGAGGTCAACTTAACTTGATATGTATCAACTTCTGACATAACTAGATGGCAAAACATAAACTCTTCATTTTATACGAGGAAGTCCTTCAAAATAAGCTTTATTTCGTATATTTATATTGTTATTAAAAAGCGTGTGTTATAAATTTGAATGAAGAATTATCTTAACTATAAGCTTGGTCCAAACCTAACGATGACTTCTTCAAACACGGGCTTGGGTATAGTAGAGTGAAATAACATATGGACTGTCATGTTTATATATGGCTTCTAACATTTTGACCACTTGTAAATTATAGAGAGCACAAGTATTTAATGGAAAGAAGGTAATGCCAACAACACTCAAGTCCAATTTACAGAAAATAGGATCATATTTCAATCAAAAGGTCATTTGAACAAAGTGATCTAGTAATTACATATTGCTATTTTAAATTAGAGATGCACATTAACGCAAATACAATCATACTTGGATGGAAAAATATTAGTCCTCGTATACAATNTTGAGTAGTTTTTTTTTAAGTGGATGTGATTGGAGTTCTTTGGAAACACCTAGACAAATTTATATATAAAGTTGTAGGAAATTAAAGGTGATTTGGACTGCTTTTGAGAAAACATTTAGAGGTGGCATCGACTTGGAAAACGTTGCAACGATAATGTATATCACATATGTATATCGTATATATCCACACATATTTTCATGGATATCACAAATGTATATTATACATAGGAGAGATAAGGATGTACATGAAAGATATACACATGCATGTATATTGGGTATATATGCACAATTATATATACACCGCACTTCAGCTCGTCTTTTTCGAGCTTGTCCAGCTCAAAATTCCGTCTAGCAGCTCTCTAAATCAACCCACAAGTGCTTTCAAATCAACGTCCCACTCTTCGAATGAGCTTTAGTTTTAGTACAAGCTTCACACAAGTGTTATCAATAAAATATTTGAACATAAACTTCAAATTATAAGATCTTAGAGCTTCAAGCTTGATCGATAGTAGTGAGTTTCAAAATCTTCTCCAAATTCAGTGAATTCAATGAATTTCTGATGGTGTTTTAGTGAATGAAGGTGGCGGAAGTGTTAAAAATGGCATTGATGAGGTGGTACTATTACGTGGTAAAGGAATGCTGAGGAAGAAGATGAACTATTTTGAACTTTGCTAATTGTTTTACTAAATAATAGAATTGGGCTAAATCATGCCAATAATGATAAGTTGGGATATTTCATGCCATATGTTTGTCTCGTTGGCCATAGAGTACCAAATTTCCTTTTATTTTAGAGTTGCTTAAGTTACACATATAAGATGTTATAATTTTCTTAATTAGACTTAGAGAAATTTTACAAGTTATCATATCAAAGTAATTATGACTTGTGTTAGAGGTCAACTTAACTTGATATGTAACAACTTCTGACATAACTAGAGGGCAAAACATAAACTCTTCATTTTATACGAGGAAGTCCTTGAAATAGGCTTTATTTCGTATTTTTATATTATTATTAAAAAGAGTGTGTTATAAATTTGAATGAAGAATTATCTTAATTATAAGCTTGGTCAATATCTAACGATGACTTCTTCAAACACGGGCTTGGGTATAGTAGAGTGAAATAACATATGGACTGGCATGTTTATATATGGCTTCTAACATTTTGACCACTTGTGAATTCTAGAGAGCACAAGTATTTAATGGTAAAAGGTAATTCCAACAACAGTGAAGTCCAATTTAAAGAAAATAGGATCATATTTCAATCAAAAGTTTATTTGAACAAAGTGATCTAGTAATTACAAATTGCTATTTTAAATTAGAGATGCACATTAACACAAATACAATCATACTTGGATGGAGAAATATTAGTCCTCGTATACAAGACATGATTAAAGCATTTAAAACTAATAAAGTATAAAGAATCATTACCTAAATCAAAAAAGGAAATGAATGAAAAGTAACAAAATAACATAAACTAAAAATATATTAGCAGCATTCGACAAAATAAGTACTTTATGCACTTATT
>AWOL01S0027327.1:84146-128529 GCA_000715115.1 Nicotiana otophora | reverse complement strand
GCTTAGCCTTACGTCGCCCTTCCAAGGAACTTCAGGAAGGCGCCGCGTAACACTTCACATGCATAGTTCATGTTCTCTTGATGGTGTGATATGCCTTCACAATACATGTTCGAGGGCACACTGAGCAAATATGAGAAATGACCTCTCTTCACTTTCTAAAAAGCAAGACAAGAGGTCAAACTAAGAATCTATAGAAGTGAGGATCCTCATCTTGGTTCAATATTGGATCAAACAACAGGAGGCCGTATACGTAGTACTGATCTCTTTTTTAATTGATTCAATTTAATAGGGGGAAAGGATTGTACATTTCTCTACCAAGAGACAAAACTCTCAATAAAATCTCCGCGCTCTAGGATTACCTATGACTCTTCTTGAGAATAATTATATTTCTACACCTCAAATGCTACACTCTCTTCGTACTTCGCCCCCCCAATAAAGCAAAACGGTAACCTTTAGTATTTGGCTGGTAGCTAAAATAAAGTCGTTGTTTTCTCCTAAACAAAGAAAAGACAACATACCATGTACAACTTTAATAAGGTAATGCACAAGAGTACTGAAACAATGTATATACATCTGGTATTTAAATCAAATTTAGTTATTTCAACTGTAGAAGGAGCATTAGTTCTTTCCATTTTATCTTGGATCAATATACATTATGACTTTAGTTACCTCGAATAAAAAGTGAAATACGTTAATAAATTTTTAAACAAAAATTAATTTAGTAGTGTGAAGTATCATTTCACTTACTATATATTCTTTTGTGATATTAAGTGTAAATTACAAATGTTAGTACACACTGACACATGTGGCATGTAACTATATATATATACGTTTAATTTCTGGAAAACGATATAAAATAAAATAAAAAGGGGAACTAAAACAGACTAGAATATACAAAAAGAATTTTATTTCACCCACTGATACGTATATAAGTTAACAAAAGAATCAGGTTAATACCGAACAATGAGAAACCACCAATTCACCAAATACCGAAAAAGTGCTATCTCTGTTCACAACACACAAAACAGGGGCTCTCTCAAGTAGTAGGAACGAATTCATTGCCTCAACAGAGCGAATAGAGAGACAAGCAGAGATATCCCAATCAAAGCACCGGAAGCCGGTCAAAGAGAACGCGGCTGCGGCATCCGGTGACGGCGCCGGTGACATCGCAGTCTCCTGTGCGGAAGAAGCAACGGCGGCAACGGCAACTTTACGATTTAATCAATGTATTATGCCTTGGAAAGCGAATTCACTGATAGTGCAAATCCTTTGGGTAACTTCAAATGGATATGAAAACTACCTATACACCCTAAAATAAAACATTTCATTTGGTTACTTAATCACAACAGATTGCCAACACGACAATTTCTTCAACAACTCAATATTATCACTGATGCCACTTGTCCATACTGCCAAGAGGCAGATGAAACATTAAATCATCTCTTTCTAACTTGTGCTAATGCTAAATACTACTGGAATAATCTGGGAATGGGGAGACATATTAATGCTCTACTCCATTTGGATACACCACAAAAATGGCTTCTCTCCTTAATCAATTACAAAGGCTTGAAGTTACCATACAACATTAACTCAAAAACTTACTTACCTTTAAGCCTTTGGAACATTTGGATCACTCGTAATCGAAATCTTTATGATGGAGTTCGTACCAGTATAAGCATCAACTTTACAACACAACAAGCCACTGAATCTTTTTATCTGGCAGCTTCGTATCACAAATTGCCAAGGCGAATCATGACCCCTCTTAAATGGATACCCCTAAGCCTAACATATATAAGTAAACACAGATGGGGCTCACTCGTCAACATTGACTACGGATGGTATTGGAGGACTAATTAGAAATCATAATGGTGATTGGATCGTGGGTTTTTCAGGGAACATACCAAGCCAATCTTCTATTTCAGCAGAATTGTACGCTTTGATACAGGGAGAATTGTACGCTTCTATTTCGTACCAAGCAGAATTGTACGCTTCTATTTCAGCCGCTGAGGAGATTTGGTTCAATCATTAGCAGCACCCCTAATGGCATTGGCCCTTTCTCAGCATAAACAGCTCAACTTACATGATTTTAAAGTCGGAATTCGTTAATTACCAAAAAGAAAAAAGGTTAATTCCACTAAACATCCCCATAATATGAATAAGGTCAGGTATACCCCATGTATTTTTTAATCCAACCCTTATACCTCCTATTTTATAAAAATTCTATACTTACACTTTCTATGAGGTGTTCGTAACTAATTATATTAAAATATAATTATTAAATGATAAATTAAAACTTTTTACGTACTTTATTCATGCCTTTGAATTCCTTATTTTTATTTAGTTATAATATTGTATAATATATGAAGTTCTCATTTTTAATTAGTATGTTTATGTATTTGTATACGGTAGAAATCGGGCTCGAATATTGCACGACAGATCGGGCTCGGAACGCGAAGGGTTGAAGATCGACCACGAGTATCATCGAACCAGAACACAAGGTTAGAATGTCTGCCCTCGAGAACATTGAGCCCATGATCCCGGAATCGACCCTGACCCCGACCCCGAATAAGCTCGAGGAAACATTGCCGATATAACCAACAGAAGACCAAAATAACGGAAGGCCGAAATATCCGTAACCGGTCGGATATTTTAGCGAGAATCTCGGCACGTATCAATAAAGAACCGAAAAATCAACAATCCATGAGATTTTTACCTTTTATAGAATTGTACCTAAAGTAGGACTCCCCTACTATATAAAGGGGGTCTAATTACTTGTAAAACATATTGTAACACGCATTCAAAAGCAATATATTATTATTCTCGTCAAATTCTTGTTATTCTCTTGTTGCTTCTGTTCTTATATCAGAAAAAGCATTTTTCGCTCGAGGGTGGCAAACCTTCAAGGCTAAGACTGTTCAACTTGTGTGGTTAGCATTTACTTTTCTATTACTTATTTCAATTGCAATCTGATTTGTCCTTTAGTATCAAATTAAATCACGTATCCTTAAAACCACTTATAAATTTAATTGTTATCCGATTTTGAGGGTAAACAGTTTGGCGCCCAACGTGGGACTAAGAGTAATAGTGGTTTTTTGATACAAATCTCTACAACACACATTACTTTACACTTGCTCTTTATAGTATCTTTGATTTCAGGATAAAACGTAAAATGTCAAACTCTCAATCAGCACCCCTACATGTTGACAACGAGTCCGGTCACCATGGCGAAAATAACAACATAGCGCCCGGTGAAGGAGTACCACCTGTTGATCCCATCGGAATCCCGATCGCAGATCCGATTGATGCTAATTTATATGTGGATATCGACGCAAACTTGCCTACCGACCCCGAAAACGCGTATGTTGTGGAGCCCGATCAGCAACTTGAAATACACAAATTATTGAATGAGACGGGATCAGTCTACGGGTTGATCTTCGAAATGGTGCAGGCTCAACGAGCGGAGATAGCTCAGTTACAGAACCAAAGCCATGCACCGAGCAGGGTTGAGCCCGATCCACCCCGGAAAGTCATCCGCAGGGATGAACCGGCCATAGAAAGGTCAAATGAACATGAATCGGGGGCTAACCCCGAGATCATAAAGATGCTCTAGGAGCTGACAAAACAGATAGAATTAGGGGAGAAAAAAATCGAAGCTAATGACAAAAATGTGAAAACCTACAATTCTTAGGGTAGACCAAATCCCAGGAGAACCGCCAATATTAAAAGGCTTGGATTCCAAGAAGTTCGTGCAAAAACATTTTCCTCCAAGCGCGGCTCCGAAGCGATCCCTAAGAAATTCTGCATGCCCGAGATTGCTAAGTATAACGGACCGACCGACCCAAATAAGAATGTAACCTTTTACATATGTGCCATCAAAGGGAATGACTTGGAGGATGATGAGATCGAATCTGTCCAATTGAAGAAGTTCGGAGAAACCCTATCAAAAGGGGCTATGATATGGTATCATAACCTACCTCCTAATTCTATTGATTTATTTGTTATGCTTGCTGATTCTTTCGTGAAAGCACACACCGGAGCCATCAAGCTCGAGACCAGGAAATCAAACCTTTTCAAAGTAAAACAGAAGGATAACGTGATGCTCAGAAAGTTCGTGTCCAGTTTTCAAATGGAACGAATGGATCTGCCGTCGGTCGCTGATGATTGGGCTGTTCAGGCTTTCACTCAAGGGGCTCAATGTTTGAAGTTCGGTGGCCTCATAGCAGTTGAAACAAAACCTGATAGAATATCCGGCCGTTACTTGGGCCCTTGTGCATAAACAGTATCAATCGAAGATCAAAATGGAAGATGATAAACTTGGGGCCTCTTTGGGGTATGTTTATCCCGTCAGAACCTTCGACAGAGTCAAGAGAGACATCAATCATGAACCGAGGCCAAACAGAGATCAGTATCAGCATATAATGGAGACCAAAGAAGTAGTGGGTCCGGGCCGAACTCCATGAGAAATGAAAGGAGAAATGACCAAATTCAGAGCAACCGAGGACTCATGACCAAAAACAGCTTCGACAGGTCCATCGGGCCTAAAGAAGCACCGCGGCTATCGGAATATAACTTTAATGCCGATGTTGTCGGCTATCGGGTGCATCAAAGATACCAAATGTCCTTGACCTCTACAATCCGATCCAACCCAAAGGGATCCTAACCAGATATGCAAATATCATGGCAAATATCATGGCACTCATGACTATTCAATAACAGGTATCTTCGAGAATTCTTGAGCGACCGAGCCAAGAATCATTTCAGGAACAGGGATTTTAACAAACAGATAGAACAAGAAGAACCTCAACACATCATTAACATGATCATCGGTGCGGTCGATATCCCTCAGGGACCGATGTTGAATCGCACCAAAGTATCTATCACTAGAGAGAAACGAACTCGAGACTACATACCGGAAGGAACTTTATCTTTCAATGATGAGGCCGCGGAAGGGATTGTACAGCCCCACAATTATGCACTGGTAATATTTGTACTCGTTAAAATAATTCGAGTTAAACATGTGTTAATTGATCTAGGTAGCTCGGCCAACATCATTTGATCGAGGGTCGTAGAGCAGCTCGGTCTACAAGACCAAATCGTGCCTACAGTCCGAGTTCTAAACAGATTTAACACGGCATGTGAAACCACTAAGGGTGCGATAATATTACCGGTAAACACCGACGGTACCATATAGGAAGCTAAGTTTTATGTAATCAAAGGAGACATGAGGTACAACGCTTTGTTCGGAAGGCCATGAATCCACAACATGAGGGCAGTACCCTTAACTCTGCACCAAGTGTTAAAATTCCCAACACCGGATGGAATTAAAACTGTCTACGGAGAACAGCCAGCCACAAAGGAGATGTTTGCGGTCGAAAAGGCGATTCTGATATCCGCACTTACAATGACAAAGGGGTCGAGTTCGATTACAAAGCTAGAAACCAAATAGCAATTACCGACACTAGCTCCGACCCAACCGAAAAAATAGGAGACTGATAAAGACGATGATTATGGGGTACCCAGGTCTTTTATAGCCCCCGATAATTCCAATGCCAGCAAATCGACGGCCGAGGAGCTGGAACAGGTCATATTGGTCGAGCATCTACCCGATAGATATGTATACCTAGGCACGAGGCTAAATCCCGAGCTCAGGAAAAAACCCATTCTGTTTCTTATGGCTAACATAGATTGTTTCGCTTGGTCCCACCTTGATATGATAGGGATCCCACCAGAGATAACCACTCACAAGCTGAGCCTGGACCAGAAGTTCCATCCGATCAAGCAAAAGAGGAGACCCCAGTCCGAGGTTAAACATGCTTTCATTAAGGACGAGGTATCTAAACTCCTTAAAATAGGGTCCATTCGGGAGGTTAAATACCCGGATTGGTTAGCAAATGTAGTAGTAGTCCCTAAAAAAGAGAACAAATTAAGAATGTGTGTAGACTATAAGGATTTGAATAAGGCATGCCCCAAGGATTCTTTCCCTTTGCCCAACATCGATTGAATGATCGATGCCACGGACATCCACGAGATCCTCAGTTTTCTCGATGCCTACTCCGGGTACAACCAAATACGGATGGACCCGGATGATAAGAAAAAACCTCTTTCATCACTAAATACGGCACTTATTGCTAAACATGATGCCATTTGATTTAAAGAACGTCTGTGCCACTTACCAGTGCCTAGTAAATAGGATGTTCGAGGAACAAATAGGAAAATCAATGGAGGTTTACATTGACGACATGTTGGTTAAGTCCCTGCGAGCAGAGAACCATTTAAAACATTTGCAGGAAACCTTGAGCATATTTAAGAAATACAATATGAAGTTGAACCCGGAGAAAGGCGCATTTGGAGTTGGATCAGGTAAATTCCTCGGGTTCATGGTATCCAACCGAGGAATCGAGATCAACCCCGACAAAATCAAAGCTATCGAAGACATAACGATTGTGGACAACGTGAAGGTCGTGCAAATATTAACCGAGCGCATAGCCATCCTGCGACGATTTATTTCGAGGTCATCCGACAACAGCCACCGATTCTTCGCACTATTGAAGAAGAAGAATAACTTCTCATGGACCCCGAAATGCCAATGAGCTTTGGAGGAACTCAAATGGCACTTATCGAGCCCATCGCTGCTTCACACACTGAAAGAAGACGAACAACTGTACCTGTACTTGGTAGTTTTGGAGATAGTGGTAAGGGAGTCCTAGTTCAGGAAGAGCAAGGTATGCAATTTCTAATTTACTATGTTAGCAGGACCCTAGATGAGGCAGAAACTAGGTATCCTCACCTAGAAACATTGGCGCTCACTTTGCTAAGCGCCTCTAGGAAACTAAAACCATACTTCCAGTGTCACCCCATATGCGTCATAAATACTTACCTGTTGAGAAACGTTATGCATAAGCCCGAGATCTCGGGCCGGTTGACCAAATGCACCGTGGAAATCAGTGGGTACGATATTGAATATCGACCCCGGGCCGCCATTAAGTCTCAAATTTTGGCAGACTTTGTAGCTGACTTTACGTCGGCCATAATACCCGAGGTCGAAAGAGAGTTATTGATCAACTCAGGGACCTCCTCGGGAATCTAGACCCTATTTACGGACGGTGCCTCGAACACAAAAGGGTCCGGACTTGGCATCGTATTGAAGCCACCAATATGCAATGTAGTTAGGTAATCTATTAGGACTGTGAAATTGACTAACAATAAGGCCGAATATGAGGCCATGATTACAGGTCTCGAACTAGCCAAAAGCTTGGGGGCAGATATAATTGAAGCTAAGTGCGACTCCATCCTTGTGGCAAACCAAGTTAATGGGACGTTCGAGGTCAGAGAAGAACGAATGCAAAGGTACCAGGATAAATTGCACGTAACATTACCTCGATTCTAAGAATGGACTTTGCAACACATACCTCGGGATCAAAACAGTAAGGTTGATGCCCTCGCTAACCTAGGGTCATCGGTCGAGGACGACGAATTCAACTCAAGGTCAGTCGTACAACTTATGAGATCGGTAGTGGAGGAAGGCCATGCCGAGATTAACTCAATGAGCCTAACTTGGGACTGGAGAAACAAATATATAGAATACATAAAGACCGAAAAACTGTCATCGAATCCAAAGAAATCGAGGGCCCTACGTACAAAGGCAACCCGGTTTAGCCTATCTGAAGATGGAACCCTATTCAGAAAGGCGTTCGATAGCCCACTCGCGATATGTCTAGGACCAGGGGACACCGTATACGTTTTGAGGGAAATCCACGAATGCACCTGTAGAAATCATTCAGGCGCTGAATCACTGGTTTGAAAAGTTATCAGAGCCGACTATTACTGGATTGATATGGAAAAGGATGCAAAGGAGTTCGTACGAAAATGTGATGAATGTCAAAGACACGCTCCGATGATTTATCAGCCCGGGGAACTGCTGCATTTGGTCTTGTCACTATGGCCGTTCATGAAGTGGGGAATGGATATTATTGGTCCTCTTCCATGGGCACCCGGTAAGGCTCAATTCATATTGTTTATGATTGACTATTTTTCTAAGTAGGTGGAAGCCCAGGCATACGAAAAGATGAGGGAGAAAGAGGTCATCGACTTCATTTAGGATCATATCATATACCGATTCGAAATACCGGCCGAGATCGTGTGCGACAAGGGAAATAACTCATCGGCAGCAAGGTAAGCAAGTTTCTCAAAGATCATAAGATCAAAAGGATCTTATCAACACCCTACCACCCCAGTGGAAACGGGCAAGCAAAATCGACCAACAAAACCATACTCCAAAGCCTCAGAAAGAGGTTAACCGACGCCAAAGAAATGTGGAAGGAAATCCTGCCTAAAGTCTTATGGGCAAACCGAACTAGTTCAAAGTCTAGTACCGGGGCCACCCCATTCTCACTAGTCTACGACGCCGAAGCTCTGATATAGGTCGTAGTCGGAGAGCCAAGTCTCAGGTTCCGATATGCAACCGAGGAATCAAACGGCAAATCTATGAACATGAGCCTCGATTTATTGGATGAAAGGCGCGAAGCAGCCCTTGTCCGGTTGGCCGCCCAAAAGCAGCAGATCGACAAATATTACAATCAAAGGACCAACCTTCGACATTTTAGTATCGGGGACTTGGTACTAAGGTAGGTTACATTAAACACCCAAATCCGGAATGAAGGGATGTTGGGGACGAACTGGGAAGGCCCTTACCAAATTATCGAGATCACCGGTGAAGGATCGTACAAACTCAGAATGATGAACGGTGAGCAACTACCGAACAATTGGAACATAGCTCACTTCAAGCGATACTATTGCTAAGGTATGATCCCATTCATTTCGTTTTATTTATTTACATTCCTAACTAACATTTGCAGGGAATCATCGAGAAACATTATAATTTTTAGGTCTGAAAGCGAGCGTTGCACTCTTTTTCCCTTGAACCGATTTTGTCCCAAATGGGTTTTTGGCAAGGTTTTTAACGAGGAAACGGTAAATCGAGCTAACTTAGAATTGAAGGTCGGTTTCGAATCCGTATCGAAGGTCACGACAGTAATATTCGATGCCTCTCTATGCTCGGCCCCAAACACTAGGGGCATCATCCTCGAATAACAACTTTAGCAAAGAAGGAAACTTTACGATTCAATGATATCGGCTCGATCGGTAGGATTTACTGTAAGGGCCAAACGGTCACATGAACCGTGCCCACATAGACTACTCAATCCCTGGCATGAAACAGGTACACATGTGTAACTCTCACGCATAAGAATAAAAGAAGTTTCTACCTTGCGGATAAATATCTTGTCCTTTAAGAATTTCTTTTTTTCTTTTAAGGAATTTCGTACATTCGATCCCCT
The DNA here is from genome assembly GCA_000715115.1 of Nicotiana otophora. Classification (NCBI taxonomy): domain Eukaryota; kingdom Viridiplantae; phylum Streptophyta; class Magnoliopsida; order Solanales; family Solanaceae; genus Nicotiana; species Nicotiana otophora. The sequence continues at coordinate 119,194 of AWOL01S0027327.1, read as the reverse complement.
AAAGGTACCGAGCCCAAGGGCCGCCTTTTACCGGGTTCAAACGATCACCCCAATCGGGGACTTCCAATCAAAATCAAACTCGGACGGCTCGAGGTATCGGAGCCCAGGGGCACAAGACCTATTAGGCAATGCCCGAACCTTAAAGGCTACAACCACCCCCATTCGGGGACTGTTATCTTAGGCAAATCCCGGATAACTCGGATTAAAGCCCATTGGGCAACGCCCGAACTAAAATGTCTACGGCCATACTGAAACGGATCGGAGACGTCCGAGACCCGTAACAAAAATAAGGCCTTCAAAAAATTTCATAATCGGTTCTAAAGGCCACCCTCGGCAAACTATAATCTAAACTACTTTGGAAAAAGTTTCCGGTAATACCGAATTTCCACGATGCCTTAAAACAAAATAATGTTAAAGGCAAGGTTTATCCGAACCTCCGAACGTAACCTAACTACTTTATGCTAAGACATTTCGATCTTTGCGAATATAAATAATAAAGCAGAGGGAAAATTCAAAAGCGATTGAAGGGAAAAAGCCTTATATACATATCAAAATTCTTTTTACAAAACCGCCCTGATACAAATTTGTACAAAGGCCAAACGGCCTCGACAAAAGGGAATACAAAAAGCAAAAAATAAAAATATCTGAAAAGAGCCTGAGTGGCCTAGTCTTCGCGGGGAGCCGCATCATCACCTTCGGGGTCCCTGTCTTCCTCGGACTCGCCCAAATCCTCAGAACCTTCATCATTTTCGAGAAAGGCCAGTTTTTTGGCCTCGACTTCGAGCTCTTTGGCACTCTCAATCTCAGCCAATAAGTCGAAACCCCGAGCATGAAGTTTCTCGAGGGCCTCCCTTCGAGATTGCCATTTCGCGTACTCAATGACATCCTTTGCTCGAACCTGAGCCGCCTCGGCATCGACCTTATAAATGGACACTATCTCGTCGGCATCTATTTTAACTACCTTGGCCTCCGACTTGGCCGTCTCGAGCTCCTTGGCCAGCTTTTCTCGATCGAAAACAGCCGAATTGAGCTGAGATTGAAGCTCCTCGATCTTTTTGGCCTGCACCAAGGCATTTTTCTTCGCAGCTCGAAGTTGAGCCTCAGCCGAGGCCAACTGTGCCCTGGCAGTCTTCTTTTTCAAGGGCAAGCAGTCTATGTTTATTTTCCATTCTTATGCTTCGACCTTTACCGCATCCACCTCTGCCTGGATCTGCTCGATCTTATCAAGTTTTTTTTGGACCTGCGGGTTCGGACCGTTAGCCACCATAACTGACTCATCGTCACTAACCTCAAGTACTCTTCTTACCTACTCGACCAGGTCGGCATGCTCCTTCTGAGCCGCCTCTAGCTCAGCCTGGAGTCTCTCACTAAGAAGTTTGTAAGCATCCTTCTTCTCAGTTAGCCCTCGAGTCTCAGCCTCATGATGGTTTAACTCTTCCCGATATCGGAGAAACATCTCGTGATGAAGCACCAATGCCTGCAAGCACCAAGAAAAAAGTTACGATTATTTACGACTTAATCTAAGTACATAATAGAGGTTGTCAAGAGGCATCCGAAGTTACCCGACTTAATCTAAGTCTCAAGACCTTTACAGTGTTGGCAATAGGCTCGTCATCCAAATCATTAGGGGTAGGACACTTCGCATGTCAAGTATTTCTTTCTACCCGATTCGGAGGTGACTCATTCTTATCGAAACGAGTTTTATTAGTTGAACCATCCTGTTGATTTCTATCACGAAGATTGTCCACGGGCTCGTCGTTGTTGTTTGTTCCAACATTGAGCGAGTTGTTGACATTGTTGGGTGCCATAGTTGTTTTATGCTTACAACAGAAAAGCTTCAAAGTGCGTTAGTAAAAGATAAATGGATCAAAGTAATACCATAATTATCTATGCCTCACGGTGAGCGTCAAACTGTTTACCCGAAAAATGGTACTATAACATAGTTTATAGACACGTGAATTAATTTGATCAAATAAAATAAAATAACAAAGTGCAAACAGAGTAAATAAGGATAAATAAAGAAGAGACAAGCCTGAGCTTCAGAATGTTCCCAGCGGGATCAAGAATAATTGAAAAATCTCGACCACACTCGTATAAAGCTTGAAAGAATGAGAGAAACAATATCAGTTTTTTGCTACCGGTATTTCGTTATATCTTACAATGGAATGAAAACCTCAATTTATACTAGAGTTATGTGATGTATGATCTACAAATTATGCCCCTTTAATTACCAATATTAATGCTGCAATAAAAGGTAATTAAAAGTGATGAATAACAATAAAAGATAATAAAGCCTAATAAAGGCCGAAGGAATCTTGGGGCCTTCTATAACGTTTTTATAATGGTCATATCTTGAATTGGTCCTTACCAGTTTGTATTTAGTGTCACCATGATTGAGTCTTCTCGAGGCCAAAACCATTATCTTCTCGGTTTCTGAAGCTATTTAGAAGGAAAGTTAATTTAACTTTTTGCATAAGCACAATTATGGGTTTTTAATCATTCATTACTTGGTTTGCAATGTCAAACTACTGGTATATCGTCTCTGTTAAGTCTTCATTATCATCATAACGCTGCCTCCAAATTGTACTAATTGACATAATAACAGTATTTAATATAAATTAAAATCAAGCACAAATCTTAGCATTTCGTTAAGATGGACATTTTTTAGAAGTGCATTAGAATAAAAGAGAATGGAATAAATTAATTCAAAATCAACAATTCAATAAAGCTACGAAATCCATAAATAATATAAGCAAAGAACTTAATTCCAATAAATCGAATATATTAACAAAAGAATCAGGTTAATACCCGAACAATGACAAATCACCAAACGACTATACAAATCAATACTGAAAAAGTAAATCTCTGTTCAAAAACGAACGCATTGTCTCAACAGAGAGAATAGGGAGACAAGTAGAGATGTCGCAATCAAGGAACCGGAAGCCGGTAAAGAGAACGCCGCTCCGGCGTCCGGTGACGGAGCCGGTGCCATCCCAATCTCCTGTGCGGAAGAAGCAACGGCGGCAAGGAGAACAGCGAGAATCAAGGCTTGGATTGTAATGCTAATCTGAGCCAAAATCTCTGAGAACTGTTGTTATCGGAAAATTGAGAAATTGTGGTATGCTACAATATGTTCTGTGAGTTGGTGAAGAAGATGGTCAATAATGCGTGGTGGATTATAAAGGATAGGAGTGGAGGGAGGGAGTGATTTGTGGGGCCCGTATGTGAAGAGTGACAGGGGCGAGACTAGCGATTTTGAGAAATGGCCAGTTCACCTAATAGCTCATACTTTGGTGGTAGCGAATTTGAGAAAAGGCTTAACCCGGTCGGAAACAACTTTTCTGTTTTCCCAATTTGAAAATAAGGTCCGTGTACATATTACATTCCCTAAATTTTATATTTTTCAAACTCCATTAATAGAATTACATTGAATTTATTGTTATTGAATTTGAAAAATGGCCAAGTCATTTGCTCAACATGATTATAGCTCCTCGTCTTCCATTATTTTACAAGAACTTTCGCTCAACAGGAAGATTAAAAATTTTAATTTTAAATATATAATCATACTTGTTTGGCAATAAAAAAATTTAAAATATGTATTGTTAAATCTACTAAGTAATATATTTATATGATCATATCATGTCATTTAAATTAAAATAAAAAATTTAAAATTAAATTATCGTATATAACGAAATTATTTTTTTGTAATAGAATAATAATAATCTTTTTCCATTAAAACTAAAATAGTATCACGTATATAAAATAAATCAGAGAGTGATACTTTTTTATATATATTTTGGCTTTATTTAATGCTTAGACATATCAGACCGATGGGTCTCTAATATAACACCCCATGTGGCAGAATTTTATCAGCCGCGGAGCAGGGGTGGATGTAGTGCATTGTCGATGGTGTATATGGTCGAAATAGATTTCGGTATTCGTACGATTGATCGGGGTCTAAAGTTGGATCCTCCACTATAAAAAGGATGGCTACATTTCTATAGAGGGCAGTTCTTTGGCTTACATTGTAATTCAAGCACCATATTCTCCTATATTCAAGAGTTACTCTTTTAAGCTTCATAAATTAATTCATCTTGCTTAGTCCTAAAAATCATCTTCTTTACAACCTTGTTTATTTTACATTCTTTGCAATCTATATTTGATATTTCTATTTATCCTTACGATTTGTATTAATCTATATCACATATCCTTAGAACTACGTACAAATTCAACTCCATCCGTTTTTTCGGATAAACAGTTTGGCACCCACCGTGGGGCTAAGAAAAACAGTGGTTATTTGATACGAATCTGTAAAAATACACCGTTTTGTGCTTGTTTCCGAAAATATCTCGGATTTCGGATTAGCAGCGACTAACTACCAATCAATTGGCCTTACTTATAGACAGCGAAGCTGGTCTTCAAGATGAAAACAAAAACTTGACACCCAGTATCAAAAGATCACTTGTCAACGCCGTTGGAGCTCGGATTGGAGTGCCGATAGATATCAATTCGCATGTGGACATGGAGGCGAACATACATTCTGAACCTGAAAATAATATTCATGGTGGCACTCGGTCTGCAGCTCGAAACACCCATAATATTGAGGAAAACTGCGTCAGCTTGCGTATGATTTTTGAAATGTTGCAAGCCCAACAGGTAGCGATAGCTCAGTTGCAGAGCCAAACCCAGCTACCAAGCAGGCCGGAGCCCAGTCCACCCCGAGAAATTTCCCATAGAATGGAGCCAGCCATAGTGAGGTCAAATGAGCAAGAATCGGGGATTACTCCCGAAATTGCTATAATACTCGAGGAGCTCACAAAGCGAGTCGAAGACAACGATAAAAAAGTAGAAACATATAATTCCAGGGTCGATCAGATCCCAGGGGTTCCATCAATGATAAAAGGGTTGGATTCCAAACAATTCGTGCAAAATTATTTCCCCTCGAGCGCAACCCCAAAACCAATCCCCAAATAATTTCGTATGCCCGAAATTCCCAAATATAACGGAACGACCTATCCCAACGAACACGTTACCTCTTACATGTGCGCCATCAAGGGTAATGATTTGGAGGACGATGAAATCGAATCTATGTTGTTGTAAAAGTTCGCAGAGACCCTCTCGAAGGGAGCAATGATTTGGTATCATAACCTACCACCGAATTTGATCGACTCATTTGCCATGTTAGCAGATTCTTTCGTGAAGGCACACGCCGGAGCCATAAAGGTCGCAACGAGGAAGTCAGACCTTTTCAAGGTAAGACAAAAGAATAACGAGATGCTAAGGGAGTCTGTATCTTATTTTCAAATGGAACGAATGGATCTGCCACCAGTCACAAATGATTGGGTTGTTCAGGCTTTCACTTAATGTTTGAACAAACGAAGTTCGACGGCATCACGGCGACTGAAGCATAACCTGATCGAGTACCCAGCTATCACTTGGGCCGACGTGAACAATCGGTACCAATCAAAAATTAGAGTCGAAGATGATTAGTTGGAGGCTGAACCCGCTGCTCGAAGGGATATCAATCGAGAACAAAGTCCGATCAGGGATCGATATCGACCGTATAACGGAAACCACAGAATTAATGAATCGAGACTTAACCCCAGACAAATTAACAAAAGAAGTGATAGAGGTCAAGTGTCTCGGGGACTGATGAACAGAAATGGGTTCGACAGGCCTACCGGATCTAAGGAAGCGCCTCGATTATCAGAGTATAACTTTAGCATTGATGCATCCGCCATCGTGTCGGATATCGGACGCATCAAAGACACTAAATGGCCTCGACCCATGCAGACCGATCCTGCCCAGCGAAATCCCAATCAAATGTGTGAATATCATGAAACGCATAGCCACAAAACGGAAGATTGCATGCAACTAAGAGAGGAGGTAGCCCGGTTATTCAATAAAGGGAACCTTCGAGAATTTTTAAGCGACAGGGCGAAGAACCATTTCAAAAATAGGAATTTTGGCAAGCGAAATGAACAAGAAGAACCAGTGCACATCATTCACATGATCATCGGCGGCGGCGATACCTCTCAAGGTCCGGTGCTTAAACGCACTAAGACATCGATTGTGAGAGAAAAGCGATCTCGAACTCAGGATTACACACCCATATGAACTTTTTCCTTCAATGATGAAGATGCAGAAGGAGTCATACAACTTCATAACGATGCACTGGTAATATCCGTACTTATGAATAAAACTAAAGTTAAGCGTGTGCTAATTGATCCAGGGAGCTCGGCCAATATCATTAGATTGAAGGTCGTACAACAACTCGGTCTACAGGACCAGATCGTACCCGCGACCCTGGTCCTAAACGGATTCAATATGGCATGTGAAACCACCAAAGGTGAGATAATTCTGCCGATAAATGTTGCTGGGACCATCCAGGAAACGAAGTTCCACGTAATCGAAGGCGACATGAGGTACAATGCCATTTTTGGAAGGCCATGGATCCACAACATGAGAGTTGTACCTTCGATCCTATGCCAGGTTCTTAAATTTCCAACATCGAGGGGGGTCATAACAGTGTACGGAGAGCAACCAGCCGCAAGAAAAATGTTTGTTGTCGAGGAAGCGAATCCGATATCCTCGCCTTCGCCAATAAAGGGATCGATCTCAAAAGGGGAACAAGATGCCAAATAGTAATCACAGTCACCAGCTTTAGCAAAACCAGAAAATCAGAAGATCGATGAAGATGATGATCATAGGATTCCTCGATCCTTCGTGCTTCCCGATGATTTCGACACTACCCAATCAACGATCGAAGAATTAGAGCAAGTCATATTAATCGAGCGTTTGCCCGAACGAAGGTATACCTGGGAACGGGATTAACCCCTGAACTCAGGAATAAACTTATTCAATTTCTTTTCGATAACATGAATTGTTTTGCTTGGTCCCATTTAGATATAACAGGAATCCTACCGGATATAATGACACATTGGCTAAGCTTGGACCCTAGGTTCAGACCGGTGAAACAAAAGAGAAGACCTCAGTCTGAGTTAAAGCACGCATTCATAAAGGACGAGGTAACCAAACTTCTTAAAATAGGGTCCATTCGGGAGGTAAAATACTCTGAATGGTTAGCCAATGTAGTTGTAGTACCTAAAAAAGGGAACAAACTTAGAATGTGTGTAGATTATAAGGATTTGAACAAAGTATGCCCCAAAGATTCTTTTTTGCTACCCAACATCGATCGCATGATCGATGCCACGGCCGGCCAAGGGATCCTTACTTTTCTCGATGCCTATTCTGGGTATAATCAAATCCAAATGAATCCGAAAGACCAGGAAAAGACTTTATTTGTCACCAAGTATGGAACATATTATTATAATATGATGCCCTTCGGGCTAAAAAATGCAGGAACTACTTACCAACGCCTAATAAATAAAATGTTCAACGAACAAATAGGTAAAATAATGGAAGTTTATATAGATGACATTCTAGTTAAGTCCCTGCGAGCAGAGGACCATTTGACTCATTTGCGGGAAACATTCGAGATTTTAAGGAAATACAACATGAAGCTCAACCCCGAGAAGTGTGCTTTCAGGGTCGGTTCAGGCAAGTTCCTCAGCTTCATGGTGTCAAATCGGGGGATCGAGATTAACCTAGATAAAATCAAGGCCATCGAAGACATCGCCATCGTGGACAGCTTAAAAGCCATGCAGAGGCTAACGGGACGGATTGCAGCCTTAGACCGATTCATTTCAAGGTCGTCAGATCGAAGTCACCATTTTTTCTCTCTACTCAAAAAGAAGAACGATTTCGCTTGGACCCTGGAATGCCAACATTAGAGGAATTAAAACGATATCTATCGAGCCTGCCACTGTTTCATACTCCAAAAACAGACAAAAATCTTTGCTTGTACTTGGCAGTATCGAAAATTGCGGTAAGCGGTGTCCTAGTTCGAGAAGAGCAAGGTACGCAATTTCCCGTTTATTATATAAGTCGAACCTTAGGAGAAGCAGAAACTAGATATCTCCACCTAGAAAAATTAGCACTTGCACTGATAAGCGCCTCTAGAAAGTTAAGACCGTACTTTCAATGTCACCTCATATGCGTATTAACCACTTACCCGCTTCATAATATTTTGCACAAGCTCGAACTATCAGGCCGATTGGCCAAATGGGTCGTCGAACTCAGCGGGTACGATATCGAGTATCAACCCCGTACGACCATCAAGTCTCAAATTTTAGCAGACTTCGTGGCAAATTTCACGCCGACCCTCATACCCGAAGTCGAAAAAGAACTCTTATTGAAGTCGGGGGTATGGACCCTTTTTACGGACGGAGCTTCGAACGTGAAGGGGTTCGGGCTAGGCATTGTTTTAAAGCCACCCACGGGTAACACTATTAGGCAATCTATCTAAACTACTAGGTTGACTAACAACGAGGCCGAGTATGAGGCCATGATTGCTGGTCTCGAGCTACCTAAAAGCTTGGGAGCAGAAGTCATTGAAGCTAAGTATGACTCTTTGCTGGTGGTAAATCAAGTAAACAAAACCTTCGAAGTTCGAGAAGATAGAATGCAAAGGTATTTGGACAAACTGCAGGTCACTTTGTACTATTTCAAAGAATGGACTTTACAGCATGTTCCACGAGAGCAGAACAGTGAGGCTGATGCACTTGCAAATTATCGGTCGAGGAAGGAAAAATAAGCTCGGGGACTGTCGTTCAACTCTCGAGATCCATGATCGAAGAAGGTCATGCCAAGATGAATTCTACGAGCTAAACCTGGGATTGGAGGAATAAGTATATTGAATACTTAAAGAATGGAAAGCTCCCATCGAACCCTAAAATTTTGAGGGCCCTACGAACCAAAGCTGCTCGATTCACATTAACTGTAGATGGAAAGCTATACTGAAGGACATTCGATGGACTATTGGCAGTATGCTTAGGTCCAGGAGACACCGATTACATCCTACGTGAGGTGCACGAGGGCACTTGTGGGAGTCACTCCAGTGCAGATCTACTAGTCCGAAAAATAATCAGGGCAGGGTATTATTGGATCGATATGGGCAAAGATGCAAAGGAGTTTGCTCGAAAATGTGACAAATGTCAAAGGTTTGCACTACTATTTCTCTAAATGGGTTGAGGCACAGGCGTTCGTGAAAATAAGAGAGAAAGAGGTTATAGATTTTATCTGAGATCATATCGTATGTCGATTCGGGATACCCACCGAAATAGTGTGTGACAATGGGAAACAGTTTGTCGGCAGTAAAGTGACAAAATGCTTTGAAGACCATAAAATACAAAGGATATTATCAACACCGTATCACCCCAATGGAAACGGACAGGCTGAATCAACGAACAAAACTATCATTCAAAACCTAAAAAAGATACCGAACGACGCTAAAGGAAAATGGAGAGAAATCCTACCCGAAGTCCTTTGAGCATATCAAACAACATCAAAATCTAGTACGGGGGAAACCCCATTCTCCTTAGTATATGGCTCTGAAGCCTTGATTCCTGTCGAAGTCGGGGAACCCAGTGCCAGGTTTTGATATATAACAGAAGAGTCAAATAATGAGGCTATGAACACTAGCCTCGAATTATCGGATAAAAAACGAGAAGCTGCTCTCGTCCAATTGTCCGCCCAAAAGCAGCGAATCGAAAGATACTATAATCGAAGAACCAAGCTTCGCCATTTTAAACTTGGGGACTTAGTGCTAAGGAAAGTCACCCTCAGTACCCAAAATCCAAACTAAGAAAAACTAGGACCTAACTGGGAAGGACTATATCGGGTTCTCGAAAATGTCGGAAAAGGATTATACAAGCTCGGTATTGTAAACGGAAAACAACTATCAAGCAATTGGAATGTGTCGCACCTAAAATGATACTACTGCTAAGGTATGACCCTCCTATATTCGTTTATATTTCGAAACTAACCCCTGCAGGAGTCCGATCAGGAGCTAGGATGGATCCTGCAATACGCAGCCCTAGGTCTGGAAGCACGTGTTGCACTCTTTTTCCCTTAGACCGGTTTAATCCCAAATGGGTTCTTCGGTGAGGTTTTTAATGAGGCAACCAATGATCATGCTAAACTTAGAAACAATTCGACAGTATCCGAGGCCTCTTTACAATCGACCTCGAATATTAGGGGGCAATTAGCCCTCAAATATATCAAGTTCTGATGCAAGAAAGTTATTTCGTAACAACAGAGTTCCAATAGGAAAAGTTATAAGAGCCAAATGGTCAAAACGAACCATGATCATGTAGTTGGCCTGAGCCCTGACGCAAAACATGAACACATGTATAATGACTTGCAAAGAAAGTTCTCTTCTTTACCGATATTTTATATCCAAGAAAAATTCCTCTATTTCGAGATTTATTATGCAAACAGAATTGAGATAAATCTCTGAGTCCGAGAAGGCACTCACTCGACTAATAAGCCTACGAGCTACTCTTATTCTGAGTTCGAGCAAGCACTCACTCAACCATTACGCCTACGGGCTACATTGCTTCGAGTTCGAATCATTCACTCGACCATTAAGCATACGGGCTACATTTCTTTGAGTTCGAAAAAATTCACTCGACCATTATGCCTACGGGCTATATTATTTCGAGTTCGACTTATTCACTCGATCATTATGCCTATGGGCTACATTACTTCGAGTTTGAAACATTCACTCGACTAATAAGCCTACGGGATACTCATATTCCGAGTTCGAAACATTCACTCGACTACTAAGCCTACGGGCTATATTATTTCGAGTTCGAAACATTCACTCAACTAATAAGCCTACGGGCTACTCTTATTCCGAGTTCGAAACATTCACTCGACTACTAAGCCTACGGGCTATATTACTTCGAGTTCGAAATATTCACTCGACTGATAAACCTACGTGCTACTTTTATTTCAAGTTCAAGCAAGCACTCACTTGACCATTATGCATACAGTCCATATTACTTCGAGTTCGAAACAGTCACTCGACCATTACGCCTACGGGCTATATTACTTCGAGTTCGGAATAGTCACTCGACTATTATGCCTACAGGCTATATTACGTCGAATGCAAATCATTCAATTCGACTACTAAGCCTATGAGCTACCTTATTTCAAGTTTGAGTAAGCGCTTACTCGGTTATAAAGGCTACGAATCCCAAATTCTTGTGAAAATATTCATAAGGCATGAATAAAATCTTCACAAGGCAGAAAACAAAATAGAAGCAAGTCGTCAAAAGAAAAAGATATTTTTATATATACAAAATTGTTTACATGATTGATTACAACATAGAAACTAAGGGCTAAGTTTCTTGCTTATCTCAGGGAGCGGTCTCTTCTCCATCGGGCTCCCTCCGTTCTCGGACCCGTTCTTACTCCCATCATCGTCATCATTATTATCATCGTCATCATCGAAAACCAAGGCTTCAACATCGGCTTCGAGTTCTTTAGCCCTTTTTATCTCTTCAGCAAGATCGAAACCTCGAGCATGGATCTCCTCGAGGGTCTCCCTCCGAGATCGGTACTTAGCAAGTTCAGCGACCCAATGTGCTCGAGTATCGGCGGTCTCGGCTACCTGTCTTTCTTGGACCTGGGAAGCTTCAACGTCGGCTCAATAGATGGCCACGAGTGCATCCGCATCAGCCTTTGCCTTTGCGGCATTAGATTCGGCCTTGGCAAGTTCAAAGGCCAACCGAGCTTCGAGCTCCTCTATTCTTCTTGCTTGAACCGAGCTTTTCTACTTCATACTTTGAAGTTGGTTTTCGGCCGATGATAATTGAGGTCCGGAAGCTTCTTTCTCTGCAGCAAAGCGATCCTTACCTTCTTTCTAATTCAAAGACACCGCTTTTATCTTATCGACCTCCTCACGGAGTTTCCCGATCATCTCAATTTTCTACTGCAGCTGTGAGACCAAAAAATTAGCCATCGTTCCGGTATCGAGCCTATAGGCTTTTAAAAGTATCATTACCTGCTCTGATAGATCGGTCTGATTTTGGTAAGCCTTGGCCAACTCAGCTCGGAGGTCTTTTATTTCCTCTCCCCTTTGCCATAAGAGGAGCTTAAGGGAGTTCCTCTCCTCCGTAACCCGTTGAAGGTCGGCCTCATATCAACGCAGCTCGGTTTGGGACCGAGAACATGCTTCTCGATGAACTACCGCGGCCTGCAAAGAAAGAAGACATGAAGTTAGAAAATAAAAGCAAACATAAAGGTAATGCCATATAATTTAAGGTTTACCTGATTCAAAGCCTGCTGCACTCCGTGAGAAAGATCTGATGCATCACTTGTACCGGTAGCGTCCTCGACACCGGTAAACAGGTCACGAAAAAGATCCTCTCCATCATGAGGCCTGTCTAATTTGAGGGCCCCCAACGCTTGGGCTTCCCGAATCCCCCATGCGGAAAAAGCAGGGAAGTTGGACGAGTCTTTGATTGCTACTGCCCCAAGTGAATCACTTGGAGCATTCTCTTCGGTTCGAAGAGATTCGGGGAGAGCCCCTTCAGACATATCCCCCATCCGTTGGCTTCGATGGGAGGAATCTTCGATCTCCAACAACTAAGGGACTCTGCCCGAATCTTTATCCAATATATCCTCAGTTCGAGGCAGAGCCTTATGAACCACCATCGATCCAGCTGCCTGTGGAACGTCGGTGGTCTTCTTCGTTCGGGCCACCAGCGCGGACCCATCATTTTCTTCTTCTTCTTCTTCTTCTTCTTCTTCTTCTTCTTCTTCTTCTTCTTCTTCTTCTTCTTCTTCTTCTTCTTCTTCCCTCAGACGCATAACTGATTATACGGTAAAAGGAATGATATTCTTCTTCGGCTTACGAGCCGTCCTCTTCTTCAGTTTTTGATCTTCGAGGACAAGGGCTCTTTTCCTCTTATTATCTTTCACCGGCTTTGGGACAGAGGCCGAAGCCTCTTCCTCGACGGACGAGGGCCTCAAAACCACATCTTTTCCTACACTTACATATGGGAAATTTTATTAAAGTGTGTGAAAAGAATCTTGTTCGAACTACTAAAAAATCCTAGAAAGGGGCTTACCATGATTTTTGGCCTCCCATCGGCCCTTTGATAAGTCACGCCATGAGAGCTCGGCGTATGAGGAGGTCGAAACCAGATCCCGTACCCAGTTCTTGAGATTGGGCACTACGTCGGGCATCCAGGGAACCGCTGCATCACAAAAAGGGGAATATCTGTGAGAAAGGAAATGAAAGGACAAAATAGTAGGAGATAACAACAGAATTACACTTATGCTTCATGTTCCACTCCTCGGGAAAAGGCATCTTTTTGGTCGGAATCAGGTCTGAAGTCCTTACTCGAACGAACCTGCCCATCCAGCCTCGATCCCTATCCTCGTCTATGCTCGAGAACAGAGCCTTGGTAGCTCGACGTTGAAGTTTTATTAACCATCCTCGAAAAGGCGAGGACGGTACAATCTGACGAGATGATCGAGGGTGAAAGGCATCCCCTCAATTTTGTTCACGAAATATCAGATCAAAATAACGATCCCCCAAAAAGAAGGATGGATCTGGCCTAGGGTTATTAGGTATTTATGACAAAAATCTATGATAACAGGGTCGAGGGGACCTAACGTGAAAGGGTAAGTGTACACACTTAAAAACTCTATCACGTGAGTAGTAATATCCTCTTTGGGAGACTGCACTACTACTTTTTTGTTTCCCCACTTACAATCTTTTTTTATCTGCTCGATATACCCCCGGGTTATCGAACAAATATATCTCGATACGGGCTCACATCGGCCAGGAACCGGCAAACCTTGATCGAGTTTGAAATCGGAGGTAAGAATGCACGCCGCCGGAACGCACTCCTCAGGCCGTGGATCCACCGGTGTTTTGTTGGCGGCAGATTGGGAAGAAGAAGCTTTTTCTTTTTGGGGGACGGTTTTTGATGTCTTCCCCATTTTTGGATTTAAAGAAGGTGACAAAGATTTGGTGGTTTAGAAGAAGAATTTTGCAAAAGAGTCAAAGATCAGCGAATAAACTCAGAAGAGACGAAAAAGAACTTGAAAAATTTTCTGAAGATTGAAGAAGTAAAAGTGATGAATGGTGAGCGGAAAGGCTATTTATAGATTGAAATAATGACGGTTCAATATCAGCGGTGGCCGACCACTGTCTGACATGCACTAAATGCCTTGAAAAACTAAATTGATGGGATAGCTATCATGTGCGTCATGATCGAGTCCAATGTGAACGTCAGCTTATAATCCAATCGAGCCATTGAGAAATCATATCTTTTTTCACCACATCCTTCCCGAGAAACGAGGGGACTATCTGTATACGGTCAAAATAGATTTCGGCCTTCGTACGATTGATCGGGGTCGAAACATAATGGATCAAAGAAAGACTTTGTAATATCGAGATAGGTTCCGAAGGTGGTACAAACAAGCTTCAGATTTCAGGTATAGATCAAACATCGAGTTTGAAGTGTTTGAAGTCATTATCGAGCTCGGGTCCGAATCGAACTATGATGAGATGATTTCGAGCTTAAAGGGCAGAGGCCAACCGGGATCGAGTCCGAATTATTACCTGATCCCGAGTCCATATCGAGTTCTAGAAGCAATACCAACCAGCACCGAGGCCGATCGAGCTCGAGCTCACAGACAAGAGCCGTTGCAAACACACTAAGGGAGAGAATCTAGATAGAAATTAGGGGAAAGTTGATTTATCATGGGTTCTCCACTATGTATTTTTAATTATATCTAAAGTAGGATCCTCCACTATAAAGAGGATGGCTACATTTCTATAGAGGGAAGTTCTTTGGCTTACGTTGTAATTCAAGCACCATATTCTCTTATATTCAGGAGTTACTCTTTTAAGCTTCATAAATTAATTCATCTTGCTTAGTCCTAAAAATCATCTTCTTTACAACCTTGTTTATTTTGCATTCTTTGCAATCCATATTTGATATTTCTATTTATCCTTACGATTTGTATTAATCTATATCACATATCCTTAGACCTACGTACAAATTCAACTCCATCCGTTTTTCGGATAAATAGACGGGTTCAATTGAACTCATAACTTTCGACGCGGAGTAAAAATTTATATATAAAAATTTATTAAAATTGTAAAAATAGTAAATATGAACCCATAACTTTAAATATATTATGGGTTCAATGCTAAAAACTTTAAAAGTTGAACCCATAAGATTTAAATCCTGGATCCGCCGCTGTCGCGGAGGAGATTTGATTCAATCATTAGCAACACCCCTAAAGGCATTTGGCCCTTGCTTATTATAATAACCAGGTTAAGTTACATGAATTTTTTAGTTGGACTTCATCAAATATCTTTGATTGACCCTCTCAACTTCTTTTATTATTTTGTGAGCGGAACAAACTTAATCCGCCTAATTTTCCACTCGATTAAAACATATGTACCATCCGCGTAAACTGAGACCAAGTATCAAAATTGGCTGCAAGGAGAATAGTGCTGAGTCTCCAATTTAAAGTCTTTGGTCCGTGGCTTAAAATTAAATCTACTCGAGTTAAGATTTGAATTTGTGACGTTACCGATAATAGCATGGATAGGCCAACCACCGCTCTAGCATCTCCATACCATGTGGCAGAATTATATAGGCCGCCGCCCAATTATTAGCACACGTCTTATAATAATGGTGTTTTTGGTCACCATAATATAACAAACGTCGTCAATTTACACGCCATTTGAGTTGGTCTCCTTCCAAGTGGCTATTACAAAAGTTAAGCTCCTTCTCTCGTTCGTTACTTATAAATATCAAACATATTTCCCCTTCAACTTCATTACTTCAATCCAAGTGCTCAAGTTGCTTGCTTTAATCAGCTTTTAACACTATAAGGCAATTATACCTTTTCTTCACTTGTATAGAAATGGCGCAACTTAACATCTACAAGGCTTTCGTGCTCGCTGTCATTGTTGTTGCGGTTGCTGCCTCCGCACAGGAAGTTGGAATGGCTCCGGCACTATCGCCAGATGCTGGCGCTGGTTTCTCTTTTCCTGTTTCTGGTGCTTTGATTGGCACCTCTTTGCTCTTCACCCTAGTTGCTTTCTTCATGCAGTGATTTTACTATTGTCCCTATTATGATTTAAAAAGAAAAGAAAAGTTCATTATTCATTTTCTCAGTGGCTATATATCTTTGCCAGAACTTGCTAGCAAGTTGGCCATCATATATTGCAGTGGATATGGTCATTCGATATTGAGATATTGTAAATCTTGTTATTTTAGTCACTGTCAAATAATGAAGTTGCTATCCATAATTAAGTCGAGATCATAGCAGTATTTGTTTTATGATTTAGCCTCTTTTTTATTTGTACTAATTTTAGTATACGTACGTGTTTTTTGCACCTATTTATAAAAAGTGTATAAAAATTAAAATTAAAAATAAATTATGTGTAATAGCAATAAATGCAATATTTTCTAAAATTAACAATAAGTATTACACATCCCCTAAACTTGATACGTTATTCAATGCAATATAACACTATGGGGAGTCATTTTTGAAAGATAGAATACTGAAAAATCCCCTAAACTTGATACGTTATTCAATGTAGATATATAAATTTATGTTCCCTTAAATTAATTACCACATAAACTTGACTATTTGGCCCCTGTTGAGGACAAAATATGGAAAACGAGGCTTAGATAGTTTTGATATGTGAGGAGGGGGAGCACGGACGTCCCAGTGAGAAGGTGTGAGAGGTTGACATTGGAGGGCCTGCGGAGAGGTAGAGGTATGTCGAAGAAGAAGTGGGGAGAGGTGATTAGGCAAGACATGGCGCAGCTTCAGCTGACCGAGGATATGACCCTTGATAGGAAGGTGTGGAGGTCGAGGATTAGGGTAGTAGGGTAGGTGGTCTAGATTGTCCATACCGGTAGTATTGGTACGCACTCTCGCATTCTGTTGGTAATAGATTTCTACGACTAACCGTTGTTTTCTTTCACTATTGGTCATCTTACTATCTTGTTGTTTATTCTGCTTTTATATGGCTTTTTGGTGTTGTTCCTTCTTGTCTATATTTTTATCAATGTGGTGTCTATGCTTTCCTGAGCCGAGAGTCTATTGAAAATAGCACCCTTATCCTCACAATGTAGGGGTAAGGTTTGCGTACACACTACTCTCCTCAGATCACACGGTGTGAGATAATACTGGATATATTGTTGGTGTTATTGTAACAATAAATATTATATAAATGAAATAGTTGAATGCTGAGTTAATGGTTATCTTCTGAACTTGCAATGATTAAGAATTTAGGTAGGTTAATTATAAAATTTTTGCAATTATATATATTCTTATGAAGATAATCATGGTATATTATATTTTTGTATCTGACTTAATATCTTTTCATAGATGATGTTTTTGGTGTAAAAACTACTACTCTGAATATAACCATATAGTGTGTATGATTATCCTTAGTAATATATTCTAAATTATATACTTTTTTGAATTTCGTTAAGGTTAGTTGAATGAGTAAATAAATTATGAAAAGTTTTCTTCTCTCTTATTAATTAGTACTTTTATCTTCCTTTTCAAGTTTTATTTTCTCATCTACTATATTTATTTCATTTTTATGCTTCTAATAATTTAACTTTTCAATGCCAATCTACTTTTTCTTATATTTTTCTTTTCTCTTCTGATTGATCCATAAATGAGAAAGTAAATCACTTTAATTTATCACATTATTACATGAATTTATGAAATAATCTTAAGGCCTTTTATTATAGTTTGATCTTAGACCATTAGTTTCATTGAATCTCCCCTACGGTTAGCTATAAAAGTTTATTTGTTTAATTTTATATTTACTTAAGGGTGCTTGGGTATTTTCTATTTTCTCAATGTTAGTGATTAGTCTTATTATAAATTGAGTCGGTCTAACAAAATGATATTTAATATTTTTTAATTATCCATCATATTATTCGAAGTTTTGACCATCAAAGAACAAAAGTTTATATTTAAAAGGCATGTTTAATGAATAATATTTTCTTGTTTTCAACTGCTAGGCTCCTTACATTTTTAAATCTTAATAAAATTTAGTGGCTTAAAATTGAAGATATTCTTTAAGATATGCACATCGACATATATTGAAGTCTTTACAAGTGAAATTATTTAACTGTTTACTCGTAAAATATGATAAATGGTACATGATACCTATAAAAAGTGACAATTAAACCATATTAAATTCTATATATCTAAACTAATTATCCACTATAAAAAGTCACAAAATATGATTTAATACGTCTAAAATAAAGTTTATGATGAAAGACTATAACATATAGTAATACACCAATGTTAATAAAGTTTTCACAATTATTTTCATATTTGCTGGACTAACTTTTTTCAGAACTAATTTTATACTTGTTGGAGTAATATCTCTCTCTAAAATTGTTAAAATATATATTATTTAATTTTATTTACCTATAGAGTATCTGATGGTAGGCTAGAATTCCGCGTTTTAGTCATAGTTTGCACTCTAATCATTGCATTTTATTTGTGGTTGAGCTTAAATAATGGTGATTTGTACTTATTATGTGTTTTATGCCTTGCAAAAAATGATTTCGAGCTATTAAGATAATTTGGAGCTAGTTTGAACAAGTTGGAGCTTTGAAGTCTAAGTAAAAGCCCAAGAAATTAATTCGGGATCACGTTTGGGGGTCGAGAACCAAGTCTGGATGTTAAAAAGTGAGAAAACAAAAATTAGTCTGAGAAAATTACACTACTACGCCACGGGACTTAGGGCGCTAGTGCAAAATTCCTACAGAGTGAACAAAATCAACTCTCTAAAAATCCTCACTAATGTGGTGCATGGGGCGCATCGCCAGTGTATTTTCGTGATCCAATTGTCCCACTTCGGCTTGGAAAGGGTAGTTTTATCCTGGCCCGTTCCTACATGGTATAAATGCATCAAAAACATAATGTTTAGAGGCTTTTGACCTTGGAAGCTTTAGAAGAGCATTGGAGGCTACAAGACACAAGATTTCATCATATTTCCATCAATTCAATACGGAAGTTTGGATTGTAACGTTAGATCGATATTTTTTTATTCTTTAATTATATTTGTGATGACCTCCTCCATGATTATAGAGTAGTTTCCCTTCGGATTTGACGGATATAGTATTTTGATTGATATTTGTGGATTTTAACTCTAGTTCTTTGCTTGAATTCGTTTATGGAGCTCGGAATTATTGCAACTGTATTCACCGATTTATTTAATCGAAAGAGGAATATGTTGGTGATTATCTTTGCATTATTTTATTTGTTTTAATTCAGTGATTCTCTTAAGTAATCGAAAGAGCTTATTGAATTGTTGATTAAATCAAGTTAGGAGATTATTCGAGAGACGTTTTCCTGAAGACTAATCCATTAACGCATGCTTGCATATTTTCACAGTGCTTATATTAGTTCACCTCGTAGAGTTAAGATTTAATCGAGAGAGGAGTCTTGACTACACATTTGAACTAATCATCGAGTGAATTCGTGAGAATTATTAGAACATTAGAGTGAATTAAACTAGAGTTGGATCCCAAATAGCTATCTTGCACCTATCCTGTCATGACCCCTATTTCTCACATTGATAAGAAACCGACTTTGCTAATCTCTATATTGGTCCTGATACTCTTACTATTGATTCTGTTCCGGTAGTGCGAGACTTTCCGAATGTGTTTCCTGCAGACCTATCGGGCATGCCGCCCGACAGGGATATTGATTTTGGTATTGACTTGGAGCCGGGCACTCAGCCTATTTCTATTCCTCTGTATCATATGGCACCAGCAGAGTTGAAGAATTGAAAGAGAAACTTTAGGAGCTTCTTGATAAGGGGTTCATTAGGTCCAGTGTGTCGTCTTGGGGTGCACCAGTTCTGTTTGTGAAGAAGAAGTATGGTACTATGTGGATGTGCATCGATTATAGGAAGTTGAACAATACAATTAAGAAGATGTATCCTTTGCCACGCATTGATGATTTATTTGACTAGCTTTAGGGAGCTAGAGTGTTCTCTATGATTGATTTGAGGTCTGGGTATCACCAGTTGGAGATTCGGGACTCAGATATTCTGAAGACAGCATTCAGGACCCGTTATGGTCACTCTGAGTTCCTTGTGATGTCCTTTGGGTTGACCAACGCCCCAGTAGCATTCATGCATCTTATGAACAATGTATTCCAGTCATATCTTGATTCGTTTGTCGTAGTATTTATTGATAATATCCTAGTGTACTCACATATTCAGGAGGAGCATGCACAACATTTGAGGATTGTACTGTAGAGGTTGAGAGAGGAGAAACTTTATGCCAATTTCTCCAAGTGCGAGTTTTGGCTTAGTTCGGTGGAGTTCTTGGGGAACGTAATGTCCAATGAGGGGATTAAGGTGGATCCAAAGAAGGTAGAAGCAGTTCAAAGTTAGCCCAGACCGTCTTCAGCTAATAAGATTCAGAGTTTTCTTGGCTTGGCCAGATATTATCGTCGCTTTATAGAGGGTTTCTCGTCCATTACATCACCCTTGACCAGGTTGAACCAAAAGGGTTTGCCATTCAGGTGGTCGGATGAGTGTGGGGAGAGGTTTCAAAAGCTCAAGACTGCCTTGACCACAACTCCAGTTCTAGTTTTGCCTTCAACATCAGGTTCTTATACAATGTATTATGATGCTTCTCGAATTGGTATTGAGTGTGTCTTGATGCAGGAGGGTAGAGTGATTTCTTATGCTTCATATCAGTTGAAGCCTCATAAGAATAGCTACCTTGTTCATGATTTGGAGTTGGCAGTCATTGTTTATGTATTGAAGATTCGGAGGCATTATCTCTAGGATGTGTCTTATGAGGTATTTACGGATCATCAGAGTCTCCAGCACTTGTTCAAACAAAAGGATCTAAATTTGAGGCAGTGGAGATCTTTTGAGCTGCTAAAGGACTATGATATCACCATTCTGTATCACCCCGAGAAGGCCAATGTGGTGATTGATGCCTTGAGTAGGAAGGCGGTGAGTATGGGTAGCCTTGCATTTATTCCTGTTTGTGAGAGACCGCTTGCATCAGATGTTCAGGCTTTGGCCAATCAGTTCGTGAGGTTAGATGTTTCGGAGCCCAATCGGGTTCTAGCTTGTGTGATTTCTCGGTCTTCCTTATATGATCGCATCAAAGAGCGCTAATATGATGACCCTCATTTGCTTGTCCTTAATGACACGGTTCATCACAGTGATGCCAATGAGGTTACCATTGGGGATGATGGGGGGTTGCGGATGCAGGGTCGGAGTTGTGTGCCCAATATGGATGTGCTACGTGAGTTGATTCTTAAGGAGGCCCATAGCTCGCGCTATTCCATTCATCCGGGTGCCGCAAAGATGTATCAGGACTTGAGGCAGCACTATTGGTGGAGGAGGATGAAGAAAGATATAGTGGAGTTTGTAGCTCGGTGCCTAAATTGTCAGCAGGTGAAGTACGAGCATCAGAGACCGGGCAGTTTGCTTCAGAGGCTTGCGGAGTGGAAATGGGAGCGCATCACCATGAATTTTCTAGTTGGGCTCCCACGGACTTCAAGGAAGTTCGATGTTATTTGGGTAATTGTGGATCGGTTGACCAAGTTCGCGCATTTCATTCCAGTTGGGACTACCTAATCTTCGGAGCGATTGGCTGAGATCTACATCCGCGAGATTGTTCGCCTTCATGGTGTACAGATGTCCATCATTTTAGATCGGGGCACGCAGTTCACGTCGTAGTTCTGGAGAGAAGTGCAGCGAGAGTTAGGCATACGAGTTGAGTTGAGTACAACATTCTACCCTCAGACAGACGGACAGTCCGTGCGCATTATTAAGATATTGGAGGATATGCTACGTGCTTGTGTTATGGATTTTGGTGGCTCTTGGGATCAGTTTCTGCCGCTTGCAGAGTTTGCCTACAACAACAGCTACCAATCGAGCATTCAGATGGCTCTGTATGAGGCTTTGTATGGGAGACAGTGTCGGTCTCCGGTGGGTTGGTTTCGGGTGAGGCTAGGCTACTGGATACTGTCTTTGTTTAGGATGCTTTGGATAAGGTTAAGTTGCTTTAGGATCGGCTTCACAACGCTATCTAGAAAGAAGAGCTACGTCAATCGGAAGGTTCGTGATGTTGCTTACATGGTGCGAGAGAAGGTACTACTTAAAGTTTTACCAATGAAGGGTGCTATGAGATTCGGGAAGAAGGTAAAGTTGAGCCCTCAGTATATTAAGCTTTTTGAGATAATTGAGAGGATTGGAGATGTGGCTTACAAGCTTGCATTGCCGCATAGTCTGTCGAGTGTTTATGTAGTGTTTCATGTTTTCATGCTCCGGAAGTATTTCGGCGATCCGTCCCATGTTTAGGATTTCAGCACGGTTCGGTTGGATGCTGATTTGACTTATGATGTGGAGCCAGTGGCCATTTTGGATCGGCAAGTTCGGAAGTTGAGGTCAAAGAATATAGCTTCAGTGAAGGTATAATGGAGAGGTCATCCAGTCAAGGAGGCTAGTTGGGAAACCGAGCGGGAGATGCAGAGCAGCTATCCACGCCTATTTGAGACTCCAGGTATGATTCTAGACCCGTTCGAGGACGAACGTTTGTTTAAGAGGGGGAGGATGTAACGACCCGTTCGGTCGTTTTGAGTATTATAGACCTGTTACCCCATTTATTGCCTATTATGTGTTTGGTTGTTGTTATGTAACTTGCCGAGGTGGTTGGTTTGACTCCGCAGATGTTTCGGAATGAGTTGGGATACTTAGTACCAAGGTTGGAAATCTAAGTTGAAAGAGTTGTCGGGATATTGACTTATATGTAAATGGCACCGAAATAGAGTTTTGATGGTTTTGATAGCTCCGTATGGTAATTTTGGACTTAGTAGTGTGTCCGGATTATTGATTTGTAGGTCCGTAGATGATTTTGACTTGAATTGGCAAAAATTGGAAAAATAAAAGTTTGGAGAGTTGAGAGGTTTGACCGAGAGTTGACTTTGTGATTACCGGGCTCGGATTTTGATTCCGTAAGTTGGAATAGGTCTGTTATGTTATTTATGACTTTGTGCAAAATTTGAGGTCAATCGGAGTTGATTTGATATGTTTCGGCATTAATTGTAGAAGTTAGAAGTTCATTAGTTTCAATAGGCTTGAATTGAGATACGATTCGTGTTTTTGATGTTGTTAGATATGATTTGAGACCTCGACTAAGTTCACAACGTATTTTAGGGTTGGTATGTTTGGTTGAGGTCCCGGGGGCTTCGGGTGAGTTTCAGGTTGATTGCGGATTGAATTTGGTCTTCTAGAGCTGCAGATTTTCTAGTGTCTGGTGTTCTTATAAGCGTTCGCAAGAGTGGTCTCGCGTTCGTGAGTAGTATTTGGGTAGTAGGTGAAATTTGTTCTTCACGTTCGCGAAGAATTCCACTCGTTCGTGAAGGTATAGTGTGTTTGTATATCGCGATCGCGAACAGGGAGTCACGTTCGCGAAGAAGAGAGGAAGACTGAGGGACTTCACGTTCGCGGAGCTTGGGATCATTTGGTCATCGCGTTCGCGAGGGGTCTTTCGTATTCGCGTAAGAGAATTTTTGGGCAATTGAGTTTTGTGCTTCTAGAACGCGAGGCACTTTCCGCGTTCGCGAAGAAGGACATCTAGGTAGAATATAAGATTTCAAAAACGAGGGTTAGAGTAAATTTCATAATAGGACTTTGGGAGCTCGGATCGAGGCGATTCTTGGATGGATTTTCAAAGAAATGATTGGGTTAAGTGATTCTAACTCGAATTTGGTTAATATACATGAATCTATCATTGGTTTTATCATTTAATTAGTATTTTAATATGGTTTAATTGTCACTTTTTATAGGTATCATGTACCACTTGCCATATTTTGCGAGTAAATAGTTAAATAATTTCACTTGAAAAGACGTCAATATATGTCGATGTGCATGTATTAAAGAATATCTTCAAAATTAAGCCACTAAGCTTTATTAAAATCTGAACATGTAAGGAGCCTAACAGGTGAAAAAAGGATATAATATTCATTAAACATGTCTTGAAATATAAACTTTTGTTCTTTGATGGTCAAAACTTCGAATAATATGATGGATAATTAAAAAATATTAAATATCATTTTGTTAGACCGACTCAGCGTATAATAAGAGTAATCACTAAAATTGAGAAAATAGAAAATACCCAAGCACCCTTAAGTAAATATAAAATTAAATAAAATTATATTAAAAACACGAAGGCCCTTAGCGAAATATCGTTCGCCGTTTTTACGCTTTATAAATAGATTTTATATTGGACAAAGTTATAATTTAATTATTTTCGTAATATTTAGGGTTATAAAATCAACTAAATTTTTTATTATTAAATCTTAATTATTTGAATTATATTGGAAGTCTTAATATTTAGGACTTTAAAATCGATTAAAGTTTTATTTTATGTAATCCTTTCCTTCTTTCAATTACGTTTTTTATTTGAATCATCTTTTTTCGTATTAATAATTCTTATTTGTATGCTAGACAATACAAGACTCCTCTTGATGGTAACTAGATATGTTGGATACGAATTAAGTATGAAACTACATAAAACATAGTTTATTAATAAGGTAACCATCTATTATTTTGATATGAAGAAGGTAACAATCAATTATTTCGGATGCTATAAGTAAGATACTGACGAGCGCAAATTACACAACACGAAATTGATGCTCGCTAGCCAAAGATAGTATAGTTTAATTATCGTCTCCACGGGGATTGAATTTAAACAATGCTCTCGTAATTTTTGATTTAACTGTTATTCGGGATGATCAAAACTTGATCGGAATGATTACGAACTACAATTAACTGCTAAAGTAAAGCAATTGACGATTGACCGCAAAGAATCTCTCACAAAGGCCAAATATGACAAACACCCCTTCCCAACCATCCGCCGAGCCTTCAAATATGAAATCACCCTGTTGGAAACATAATCTAGAGAACCTCTCCACTCGATCCTCGGCAACCCCGGCATCACCAATGTCACGGTCTTAGTGTGACAATCCAGAATAGCATGACATGGGTACAACTAATCTATACCCAAAATCACGTCGAAATTAACCATACTAAGCAATACGAGATTAACTATAGTCTCCAACCCTCCAATGGTCATTACATACGACTGATACACACGGTGCACAATAATAGTATCGCCCACCGGCGTAGATACATGAACGGGTGAAACTGAGGACTCACGAGGCATATCCAAATAACAAGTAAAATAGGATGATACATAGGAATAAGCAGAATCAGGGTCAAATAATATGGAAGAATCCCTGTAGCACACTGAAACAATACTTGTGATCACTGGGTCTGAAGCAATGGCCTCTGGCCTGGCAGGGATATGGATAGTATAGAATCGAGCTTGACCGCCACCTGATCGACCTCCCCCTCTAGGGAAACCTCTAGCTTCCCGAGCCACACCCCGAGCTGGCTGGGCGGATGGTGAAGTAACTGGTGCGGAAGTCACAGCCTGACCCCTCTACTGAACTAGACCTCCAAAGCGATGGGGACACTGTCTCCATACATGTCCAAATTCCCCACACTCGAAGATACTCCCCGATAGTGGTGGGGACTGAATCGGGCCCCGAGAACCAGAATAATTGCCAGAAGGGCCTGGCACAGATAAACCCTGAACAGATGGAGCACGGGATGAACTCTGAGCTAGGAGGGCACTGAGAGATGACTGACCCAGCCAGGCACTGTATGAACCATGGCTAGCTGATGCACCATGATGAATCGGACGAGCTATCTGAGCGGGCCTATAAAGATGACCCCTGTTGTGGTAGGACTTTCCTCTAGAAAAAACACCACTGAAATCACCCGAACCACGAGGCCTCTTGACCTCCCTCTCCTCACGCTCCTAACTACGGACCAGCTCTAGCCGCCTAGAAATATCAACAACCTCGTCAAAACTAGCGCCTGATGCAATCTCCTGAGTCATAACAAAGCGCAGTCCATAGCTGAGGTCGTCAATAAACCTCATAATCCTATCCCTCTCTGTGGGAACCAACCAGATCGCGTGATGAGACAACTCTAAAAATATCATCTCGTACTGGGTCACGGACATACCCTCCTGGCGTAGTTGCTCAAACTGCCTATACAACTCCTCCATGTATGTCACTAGCACAAACTTCTCCAAGAAGAGAACAGAGAACTCATGCCATGAAAGTGGTTCAACACCAGCTGGCCTGCTCCGCTCATAGGCCTCCAACTATCTGAAGGATGCCCTCGTCAGCTGAAAAGTAGTAAATGAGACCCTACTAGTCTCCAGAATACCTGCCGAGCGAAGAATATGCTGGCCTCTATCTAGGAAGTCCTGAGCATCCTCTGACTCAGCCCCACCGAATGATGGAGACTTGAGCCTCCCAAACCTCTCTAGTCTCTTCTTCTCCTTATCACTAATAATGGGACCCACCTGGGCTTGAGCAACTGCAACCAGCTGGGCTAGTAGTACCCCCGGTTTTTGAAGTCCCTACACCACCTGCTCTAGAGTACGTGTGGCGGGAGTCTGAGCACCTAACCCGTCTTAAGAAGTGGATGGCGCGGCCGGAACTGAAACCTCCTGAGCAAGGCTAGTGCAAACAGTCAATATCTGGGCCAGAGCCTTCTGAAGGCCTGGAATCAAATTGGGCACAACTGGTGCTTGAGTTGGTCCCACCGACTCAACCTCATCTGGTATCTGCTCCTGGGCTAGAGCAACTGGTGGGTATGTAGGTGTTGCTTTAGCTACTGTACGAGCTGCACCACAACCCCCGCCTCTTGTGGCCCTAGCTGATGGTACTGGTGGCCGTCCGCCCGATTCGGTAGCACGTGTTCTCACCATGTGTGAGAGAATAGAATAACAGAAGTTTAATTTCCGGAATCAACAAATTCACACGACAGGAATACAAGAAAGTGAAGTTTTCCTAATGGTCCGGCAGCCTCTCAAAGATAAGTACGGACGTACCGATCCGCAAGACTCTACTAAACTTGCTCATGACTCGTGAGACCTGTGTAACCTGGACTCTGATACCAACTTATCACGACCCCAATCTCATATGTCTTGATGAACTATATCATAATACTAGGCAAGTGGACACTCCCAAATAAACATGCATCATTAAGTTAAAACATATTGAAATAAGCTTAAATAGTAAATCTCATAATAGCTGATAAGAAAATATCGCGACTCAATATAAAATCTCCCAAAATTCGGGTGTCACTAAGTAGATGAGCATCTAAATGACAACATAGTCTGACTCGTAAAATACTATCTAGAAAGATAGAATAGTACAAATAACTAGAAAACAAAGAAGAATGAGAGTCCAGGTCTGCGGACGCCAAGGCAGCTACCTCGTTAGTCTCAAATAGGTCAAGCTCCAAAGCTAGCAGCCGCCGTACCCGAAAGTACCTAGATCTGCACATAAAGTATAAAGTGTAGTATGAGTACAACTGACTCAATATACTCAATAAGTAACAAGACTAACCCTGTACTGAAAGCAATGACGAGCTCAACAGGTACATTCCAAATACGAAATTTAACAGTATAGAAATATATACATGCTTTCAAATTTAACAGTTTAAGTTCAATACGAATAAAGTATGCCAAGTGTAACTGAAATGAAGAATGATACATCACTGTATCAATATGTCAATTATGCATGCCGACTGTAATGCAACACAGTGATAAAATCATATGCATACTCATGGAACATCAATTCACTCAGTCCTCCCAGTCACTTAGTCCTTACAGTCACTCGGTCCCCACAGTCACTCAATCCTCCCAATCGCTCGGTACTCGTACTCAGTAGGTACCTGCACTCACTGCTGGTAAGTCACACTCCATAGGGGTAGATCCTGCCCAAGCTCTAAAATAAGCCAATCATGCCATGAATCAATAAGCCTACTGCGGCGTGCAACCCGCTCTCATAAACATCACTCACAATCAAACCCTCAGCCTCACTCAGTCATCAATCTCTCCAGTCTCTCAGGCTCACAAATATCATGACAATTAGCCCAAACAATGATGATATGATGTATCATTAAATAACAACAGAGACTGAGATATGATATGCTAATGATAGATGTGATGGAGTACATAATTGCAAATAAACAAGTAATTCAACAGCAACACGACCTCAGTAGGTCCCGACATTACCAGCATATAGCCTAAGCATGATTTCTAACATGAACCGTAGCTCAATTTCTCTAACACATGGAGAATACGTGGATAATAACAAGATTATATGACTACACAGTTCCACGGAATCGACCGAGTCACAATTTCTACGGTGCACGCCCACACGCCCGTCACCTAGCATGTGCGTCACCTCAACACTAACCACATAACACGTAATTAAGGGATTCATACCCTAAGAACTAAATTTAGAAGTGTTACTTACCTCAAACCGTGCAAGTCTCTACTGCAATAAGCCCTTGCCTAGCGAATCGGCCTCCGAACGCCTCGAATCTAACCACAAATAACTTGATACAATCAACACAAGCTATATGAATCAATTCCATATGACAAAGTTAAGTTCTTTAACAAAAGTCAAAAAGTCAACTCAAAAATTCAACCCCGGGCACACGTCTCATAATCCGACAAAATTAACAAAATCCGAACACCCATTCATCCACGAGTCTAACTATACCAAAATTACTCAATTTCGATTACAACTAGACCTTCAAACCTCAAATTAAAGCCAATGAAGTTTCTACAATTGTTCTCAATTTTCCAACCCAAAACACTAATTAAATATAAAAATAATGATAGATTCATATATATTAACCAAATCCGAGTTAGAATCACTTACCCCAATCAATTACTTGAAAATCCCTCCAAGAATCGCCTCAATCTGAGCTCCCAAAGTCCAATTATGAAATTTTTACTCTAACCCTCATTTTTGAAATCTTATATTCTGCCCAGATGTCCTTCTTCGCGAACGTGGAAAGTGGCTCGCGTTCGCGAAGCACAAAACTCAACAACCCAAAAATCCACTTACGCGAACACGAGAGATCCCTCGCGAACGCGATGACCAAACGATCCCAAGCTCCACTAATGCTAAGCCTCCATCGCGAACGCGTAGACCTAATATGTGAGGTCCCCCAGCATGCCTCTCTTTTTTGCGAATGCGGCTCCCTGTTCGCGATCGCAATGCACAAACACACTATACGTTCGAGAACGTGGCTTTCTTCGCGAACACGAAGAACAAAGTTCACCTGCCACTCAGATACTCTTCGCGAATGCGAGACCTCTCTCGCGAACGCGTATAAGAACACCATACAACAGAAAATCTATAGGTCTACAAGGCCAAATTTAATTCGCAATCAACTCGAAACTCACCCGAGGCTCCCGGGACCTCAACCAAATATTCCAACAAGTACTAAAACACGATGTGAACTTAGTCGAGGCCTCAAATCACATAAAAAAATATCCAAAATAGAAATCGCACCCCAATTCAAGCCTATTGAAACTAATGAACTTCCAACTTCTACCATCGATGCCGAGAGCTATGAAATCAACTCCGATTGACCTTAAATTTCGCACACAAGTCATAAATGATACAACGGACCTATTTCAACTTTCAGAGCCAAAATTCGAGCCCGGTAATCACAAAGTCAATTATCGGTCAAACTTCTCAACTCTTCAAATTTCTAGTTTTCCAACTTTCGCCAATTCAAGCCAAAATCATCTACGCACCTCCAAATCAATAATCCGGACACACTCATAAGTCTAAAATCACCATACGGAGCTATCAGGACCATCAAAACTCTATTCATAAGCCATTTATACATAAGTCAACATCCGATCAACTCTTTCAACTTAGGCTTCCAACCTTGGGATTAAGTGTCCCACCTCATTTCGAAACATTCCCGAAGCCAAACCAACCACCCCGGCAAGTTATATAACAACAACCAAAAACAGAATAGGCAATAAATGAGGGAACGGGGCTGCAATACCCAAAATGACCGGCCGAGTCGTTACAATGCACATCGACATATATTAAAGTCTTTTCAAGTGAAATTATTTAACTATTTACTCGCAAAATATGATAAGTGGTACATGATACCTATAAAAAGTGACAATTAGGTCATATTAAATTCTATATATCTAAACTAATTATCCTCTATAAAAAGTCACAAAACATGATTTAATACGTCTAAAATAAAGCTTATGATATCAAGACTATAACATATAGTAATACACCAATGTTAATAAAGTTTTCACAATTATTTTTATATTTGCTGGACTAATTCTTTTCAGAATTAATTTTATATTTGTTTGAGTAATATCTCTCTCTAAAATTGTTTAAATATATATTATTTAATTTTATTTACCTATAGAGTATCTTACTTATAGCGTCCAAAATAACTGATTGTTACCTTATTCATATCCAAATAATAGATAGTTACCTTATTAATCAACTATGTTTTATGTAGTTTCATACTTAATTCGTATCCAACATATCTAGTTATCATCGAGTGGAGTCTTGTATTGTCTAGCATACAAATAAGAATTATTAATACGAAAAAAGTGATTCAAATAAAGAACGTAATTGAAAGAAGGAAAGGATTACATACAAATAAAACTTTAATCGATTTTAAAGTCCTAAATATTAGGACTTCCAATATAATTCAAATAATTAAGATTTAATAATCATAAATTTAGTTGATTTTATATCCCTAAATATTACGAAAATAATTAAATTACAACTTTGTCCAATATTAAATATATTTATAAAAGGTAAAAAAAAGCGAATGACATTTCGGTAGGGGCCTTCATGTTTTAATATAGTATAGATTCATTCGTCAAGCTGAGTACAAACTTAAGGTTTTTTGGGCTGAGGAAACTTTAGTATTTTATTTGAGACATCAAGGGGAAAACATTTTGCGCTCAAGTTTAATCTAAATGTGCAGCTAATGTATGTTCCTCCAAACGAACGTTGATATACGTTAATTCTATGATGATACTTGATAGTCAGTGAAGTGAAGGATCTAAGATTTTAGCAAGGAGTTCAACTTCAACATTTTAAAAAAGTGAATAGTAAAAACTTTCGTGCGGGTTCGTATATAATATTTTTTAATCATACTGTAAATTAAACTATCACTAAAAATCAAACTGACGGTGGTAGTTGTTTTGAAGTAATATTCTTCGGTTAGAAAAGAATTAAAGAAAGAAAGGTTGATCTTTAGCTTAGGATATAGGTTTGTAGCTAAGACAGGAATATACTTAATTATCTCGCTTAATTATAGGCCGTGATTTCTATTCGTTCTAGATAGATTCGATTCCACGGGAATATAGGCATTGATTTATCTTGAATAGGCGAATAGTTCGGGAGAATGCTATGAGCAATTCAAATCCATTAACTAGCAACCATAGACAATTCGGATTAGTGGGTGTAATTAGAACTCATTAGGAGTGATAAACTAACCATAAACATGAAATTTTCATCCCATCTCGAACTCATATAGGCAACGATTTTTTATTACTCCCTCAAAAAATATGAACTTATTTGTTTTTTAGTCCGCTTAAAAAAGAATGATTCCTTTTTAAAATTTAAAAATAATATAACTTTAAACTTTTTATTTTATTTTAATGCGATGATTTATAGTCACAGAATATCTATGAATTGTTTTCGACCACAAGTTTAAAAAATCTTGCGTTCTTTTTTAAATTCTATGCCAAGTCAAAGAGATTCATTTTTTTTTAAATGGATGAAGTATTTGTTTAATTCCCGCATAGTAAGTTAATAACACAACTTCAACTTTTGTGAACACGAACAAATAAGAAATTCTAGTTAGCCTAATTAGCAGTTAACTACAAGTCCCTTGTAGGTTCGATGACATCCGACTCTAAGTCACTTTATTATTTGTTGATCACGTATATTTGTGTGCGCATTTTAAGAGCAACATCTTGCAAGGTGGAACACCATCCCAATAATAAAATATGTATTTGAAATGGGTAAAAATAAGATAAAGGAGGTCCCTTAGTTTTGAGGGGCCAAATCTAAGCGATTTCACTTAAAATAAGAGCATATTTGGGACCAAATTTATTGGAAGACAAATTTATTCTATTTCCCATAGTGAAGGGGTAAATTTAAGCTAATCCAATGATGAAAAGGGTATTATTTGAGATTAAATTCAAAATAAGGATAAAATTATTTTATTTCCTATAATTAAAAGGGTTTTTTGACCCTTTTCTCTTTATTTTTTCCATCAAACAGCTCATAATTTCGTGACGGCGAATCAATTTATTTTTTTGGGGGGTCTATAACTTAGTGGTGTTGTGTATTTTTCTAAAAGCTTTACTAAATGCTAAGACATTATCGACTCTATAACATGGATGGGCCAACCATGCTCTAATATAACACCCCCATGTGGCAGAATCGTATCAGCCGCTGCCGAGATTTCCTCCAATTATTTGAAATAGCCGCTGTGCCAATGGGCAATGCCCCTAGCTCTTCTTAAAGGTCAATTTACTCGATTCAGAGTTGGACCTTTCCAATGTGAAGTATTCCAAAACCAAATACCCCCATCCCTCTAATCTCTTATACTTTCAACATTATTAGCAAGTAAAGAAGCTTTTCTGGACCGCAATTGACCTGATGCTACTTAATAAATTAAATTTATTTTCAAATATTTGACATTTTAGAATAACTATTAAATATGATTACTGCCCCTATGCCCAGCATCTCGAGGCTTATGCCCAGCCGCATATGAATAGTTGTAGCTAGACCGTAGTTCTCTGTGGAGTTCAACTCCGGACTCTTAGACCAGATTATATTTGCATCGACCACTTATCCTTTTTAGGACGAGAGTTGGGCATGATAAAATTTTGGCGCCGCTGCAGGGGAGCTAACGGTATAGCTGCGCTTTTTGTTTTTTATTTTTTTTAAGCAATACACTAGGCAGTGTGCCTAGGGCTAGTTTTTATATATATAAAATAGAACAAGTTAGCATGGTGTCTTACTAGGAGTAAGACGATAGTATATGTGCACTACATACATCCTATTATCAACTTTGAGCTTGTGAAGCTCAAAATTGATATTACAATATGATTGTAACGACCCGTCCGGTCATTTCGAGAGTTATAGTCCCGTTTTCTCTATTTTTACTTTTTTTTTGTATTATTCAGCTATATTATGTTATATCGGGTTAGTTGGTTCGGGACCGGAGTAGTTTCAGGATGAATTGAGATACTTAGTCTCCTAAGTAGAAACTTAAATTAGAAAAGTCAACCGGATGTTGACCTGTGTGTAAACGGTCTCGGATTTGAATTCTGATGGTTCCGTTAGCTCCGTTAGATGATTTTGGACTTAGAAGTGTATCCGGAATATGATTTGGAGGTCCGTGGTAGAATTAAGCTTGAATTGGCGAAATTAGAAATTTTGGCGATTTCTGTCGGCAGTGGAAAATTTGATATCGGGGTCGGAATAGAATTCCGAAAGTTGGAGTAGGTTCGTAGTGTCTTTATGACGTGTGTGCAAAATATGAGGTTATTCGGACGTGGTTTGGTTGGTTTCGGCATCGATTGCCGAATTTGAAAATTTAGAAGTTCTTAGGTTTAAATCCGAGGGTAATTTGGTGTTTGGATGTTGTTATGAGTGATTCGAAAGTTCGACTAAGTTTGTATGTTGATATATGACTTGTTGGTATTTGTGGTTGAGGTCCCGAGGGCCTCGGGGTGATTCCGGATGGTTAACGGATTTGTCGAAGTTGAAAAATGCAGCTGAAGCTGCTGCTACTACTATTTTCGCACCTGCGGAAGAAAGTCTCGCAGGTGCGAGGCCGCTGGTGCGCGTGAGGAGTGCGCAGGTACGGGCGATGCTGGGCTAGGCAGGTTGCGCAGGTGTGAGTTAGAGGTCGCATCTGCGAGCCCGCAAGTGCGAAACCTGGGGCGCAGATGCGGAAAGGGCAATGCTGGGCAGGCTTCGCAGAAGCAGAGGAAACGCGCAGGTGCGCCTTCGTAGGTGCGATGGATTTTCTGCAGATGCGCAGTTTGGGTGCGTAAGTGAGTTGCACATGTGCGGCTCCTTGGACCGCAGGTGCGGTTGCATGGGTGCGAGAAAATGGCCGCAGGTGCGAAAAACCTGGGCAGAAACCATAAATAGAACCCTTCGCGAATTTGGTTCATTTTCACCATTTTCAAGTCGATTTTTGGAGCTTTTGGAGTGATTTTAAAGGGTGATTCAAAGGCTATCAGTGAGGTAAGTTGCTTGAGCCTAATACTCATATATATGGTGATTTTTTCGTTGTTTAATCATGTAATTAGGGAAAATGAGGGGTTAGGGCTTGAAATATTTGAAGAGTAATTGAAGGATTTAAAGAACCAAACGATGTCGGATTTTGATGAATTTGATATGGTTAGACTCGTGAGTCAATGAGCTTTTTAGTTTTGTAAATTTTTTCGTATTTCGAGACGTGGGACCGGGGGCCGGATTTGAGCAAATTTTGGGTTTTGGTCTAATTTTATAGCTTTTCTTATGGAATTTATTCCATTAGCGCATATTGATGGTATTGTACTGATTGTGAATGGATTCAGCGCATTTGAGGGCCGAGTGCAGAGGCAAGAGCATTGCGGGGTAGAGATTTGACCGGTTTGAGGTAAGTAACGATTGTAAATCTAGTCCTGAGAGTATGGAACCCCGGATTTTGTATTATTCTACTATTTTTTCTTGTGACGCACATGCTAGGTGACGGGCGTATGGGCATGCACTGTTGGGGATTGTTACTTGGTCGATCCCGTAGCAACTGTAAAGTTACATACTTTGTTGAAACTATATGATACTTACACATTTTAAAAAGAGTTTCTGTAAATTTGGGCGGATTGCTATGTTTGGGCCTTGTGCCACTGCTGTTTGGACTCTTAGGGGCTTTTTCTTACTATCCTCTCATTGTTTTCGATTGAAAATCTATACTCAGTCATGATTATACATGTTTACTGCATAACTCAGTTTTATGACTCTATTTTGATGCATATAAATGTTTTGGGCCGAATGCCCTATTTTACTGAAATGTCCGAGTGGCATGAGAGGTTTATGACTGAGTGAGGCCGAGGGCCTGATTTGTGAGGATGAGTTTGGATCGGGGCTGCCCGCCTGCAACATACTTTATTATTATAGCACGTGAGTTGTCCGTGCAG
>AWOL01S0027327.1:53714-64966 GCA_000715115.1 Nicotiana otophora | reverse complement strand
TATGCCCGAGTGGCAAGAGTGGTTGTGAGGTATGCCCGAGTGGCACGAGTGACTGTGAGGTTTGCCCGAGGGACTGTATATGAGTGATGTTTTTGCCCGAGGGGCTGTTTATGATTTCATCATTTTTGCTCACCTTTGCATTGAGCCTTTGTTTGAAAACTGTTGAAAAAAATATCTTTAAATGATTTTTACTGGAACTGGGTTTAAACGAGATGATTTGATTCAAACACTGATTTTTAAAGCATGTTGTACTTTACTAAGATTTCATGATATGAACGTTATATGCTTTATTTCTCGTCACTACTGCTCAGTCTTTATTTATCGTTATTACTTACTGAGTTGGCGTACTCACGTTACTCCCTGCACTTTGTGTGCAGATTCAGGTGTAGCTGGATACGGTAGCGGTTATTGATTGTTCTGGTTGCAGATTTTCTTGGAGATAGTAAGGTAGCTGTTGGCGATCGCAGCCCCTATTTTTCTACTTCTTGTCTTCCTCTAGTTGTATTTAGCTATTTTCCAAGCCGAGTTAGCCTTGATATTGTTAGATAGATTATAGTAGATACTCATGACTAGTGACACCCTGATGTCGGGCTTTTCCTTTCGCACTTTTATTTTTGATTGGGAACTCCTTTACGAAGGTTTTTATGTTAAATAACATTGAAATTATCTTTGAAATAAAAATATCGGTTTGTTTTGGAAATGAGTCGGCTTGCCTAGTTTCACGATAGGCGCCATCACGACAGGGGTTAGTTTGGGTCGTGACAATGATCTACTAAAATTATGCAAAATAAAGTCTAAAAAACGTATAAAAAAAACTAGCCTATTACACATATAGCCAATTACTGCATTGCCGCGCCTTTGTTGTCCAAACTTTCCAGATCTGTTGTGATTATCCAATGTGTTGTGATTCCATGATCTACATTCTTTGATCTTTGCATCTTTAGAGTTCCAAAATTGGTTACCTGCTGTAAGCACTGCCCAGTACATATTTCCTGTGATGTTCATGCATTTTAACTCCCATAATTTGATTGCATTCCTTGACTGAACTTGTGATCGTCCTCCCAGTTTGTGTTCTCTGTATGTCCTAGTAGCTGTAACTGGAATTTTGACTCTTTCAAATCTGTACATAGCTTCCCTAAATCCCTGTGATAAGTGCTACCTCGACAATGAAAAACTGATCATTGTGTGACCTTTATATCTCTGTCCAGTTCTTGAAAAGTCCATTATCATGCTTGTGCCTTCCCTAGCTTGCTCCCCAGTGGATTGAGTACATAGTACTAATACCACCACTTGGAAGTTGGGCCATGGAAAGGGCATGATTACAGTAATGTTTCCTGCTATACATATTGTCCAGTGCCAAACTTCTGTGTTGATCTTGTCTTTTCTCGTCCTCAATTCAAGTGTTATCCATGAACGAAACTGTGATCTTCCTCTCCTCTTTTGTTCATCGTACATCTTACTAGCTGTATGTGATACGTTTTTTGATATATCATACTGCTCAGCCTCCTTGAAACCTGTTGTAAAGTGCTGCCTCGACATTGAAAAGCTGGGCACTTTCTGACTGTGTCTAGCTCTTGTGACATCCAATATAATCCTTATGCCTTTCCCAGCTTTCCCTCCAGTGGAATGAGTACATAGTACTAATACCACCACTAGGAAGTTGGGCCAAGAGAATGACATAATTACAATAATGATTACTGCATATGTGTACCATCTATGAATATATGTGTAACAGTCCCTTTTGTAACTAGATGAGTGTGGTTGTTGCTGTCTCTCTAAGTCTGCATTTAACTGGATTACTTCTTGTGTATATGAGGTGTTAACCTTCTCTTGCGCATCTTGTCCAAGGCCTTCATATGTTGCTGATGTATGTTGCCAATAGTACCTGCTAATGAAGAAAAATCTGGGCAGCAGAGTACCCTTCTTTGCTTCTATGTTTATGCATACCTGTGACTTCATCTCAGTGGAATGAGTGCATAGCACTAATATCACCAGCTGAGGTTCCATCATAGGGTATGGCATAAACACAGAAAACTCACCTGCAAAAATAAAACAAGGTTAGTATAAAACAAGATCAGCATAGCCATCTCCCAAGGGATTAGCCTATACTGATCTGCAGATCCATATGCTTCCTCTGATTCTTTCACTTTGTGGTAAATTTGCCTTAGTCTTAGGTTCATGATCCCATATATCTCTGCACAAATATATGTCTTGCTCCCTGTATTTCCTACCAAGGTAACAGAGTACATTGGACTTTTAATCTGGAATATACTCCAGTGTACTGCATCAACTAATCCATGCCGTCCAATTCTCTTAGACATTCTAGACAGCTTTGCCTTTTCTTTTTTACTTGGAACATCACCATTATGTAGCTCACTCATAATACTGATGACCTTCAATTGTGAGCTATCAGTACTCCAATGTGCTGCATCAACTAACCCCTGCTGTCCAATTCTCTTAGACATTCTGGACTGCTCAACCTTATTACTAATGACCTTCAATTGTGAGCTATCATTATGTTTTGCATTGAGACTTAGCCTTCCATACTTATCTTCCTTTTTGATTTGATACATGATCATTGGGCCATCTACTCCACACACTTGCTTATAATTTTCAATCTGTACCAGTGGTGTAAGCAGTTCAACCAACTCAATTTGCTCCATATTTCAGACTTTTTCCACAGCTTGTAGAAGTGAATGATTCTGCAGATCCCTTCCTTGTCATTGAGGTGTTACTATGTATTAGATTAAGATCCCATGATATTCCATATGCTACAAATTTTGTTAACCAAACACACCATAACACCTGATAGTAGGCCAGCAAACTGTTGATCCTACTTCCTACTGTACCTATGTCTATCTTCAAATCCCCCCAATGGAATGAGTACTAAGTACTAATACCACCAAATGAGGGCTCTTCAAAGAGTAGACCATGGTGACAATACTTTGACCTGCAAAAAAGAAAACGTTGTTAGTGAAAATATTTCTTACCATACTCTCCTCCATATGGACTTGAGCATGATAAGTCATTGTACATGCTTCAAATTTCCTTCCTGCACCTTTTCCTCCTCACCCTCTAATTCTTTGCCACCTTTAATCTTAAATAAGGACATTACAATTTATCTTCATTTACTATCCTTCTACCATGACTATCTAAATCCCATAATTCATGACACAGAATTGTGCCAACATCAAGAGTATAATTTGCCAGATGGTCTGTTAATCTGTTCCCCTCTCTGAAAATATGTGTTACCTTCACATTACACCCCTCCATTAGTGTTAAAATCTCCTCCAGTTGATCAACAATAGACGAAAGTGGCTTCCATGATCCATCAATTATGTTTTTCATTAATAGAGAATCTGTTTAAAGACATATATTCGAATAACTTTGAGTTCTGCACAGCTTCAAAGCCTCCACTATAGCCACTGCTTCTGCTTCATTATTAGAACCTTCAGATATCTCCCTTCCTAGTGCATACCTTATGTCTCCAACTTTATCCCTCAAGCAAAAACCAATAGCACATCTTCCCGGATTCCCCCTAGAAGCTCCATCTGTGTTAACATTTATCCACCCCTCCAAAGGGAATTCCCAGATGACTTTTTCATATTTTAATTTAGGAGTATAGTTTTCCAACATTACTAACAAATACTGCCATCTGTGAGGTACTTGCAACCCTGGTTTTCTAACTTTAACTAATGATTGCAATGCTGTTGAGATCTAATAAATAACTCTACTAACTGAGACTACCTCGCCACACTTAAGGTTGTTCCTTCTCTTCCATAATTCCCAAACAATGCACGATGGTAGAGCCTGCATAACTGGTTTAATTCTAGGCAGCACCTTAGCAGTCCAGCATTTGACGATTGCTTGGTGCAAAGACAACCCTGCTATGTTTATTCCCGCTCTTTGAAGAAAGTACCTCCACATTGTAGTAGCAGTTGTTGATGTGAAGAAAACGTGAGTTAGAGTTTCTTCTTTAGGCGCCGCACAACACCAACATTTAGATGGCATAAAATATCTCAGCCTTCGCATAAAGTCATCTAATGGTAGTTTAGCTTTCCATAGCTTCCAAATGAAAAAAGCTATTTTGAAGGGAATTCTTTTTACCCAAATCATTCTATAAGCTATCCTAGGATCTTCCCTTCTCCTTATGTACTCCCATGCTGATTTCATAGTGAAATGGCCCCTAGTTTCAAGCATCCAGTAGGGGGTATCCAGTACATTATTCATCACTGGTGGCCTTATATTCTGCACTATATGTATTGCTAATTCTTTAGGTAGTATTTCCATTAATCTTTCCACATTCCATCCTCCTTCTTATACTACTTCATACACATTATGAATGTTCTCATATACACCAAAATCTTGAGGGACTAGAAATTACAAAGCTCCCAAACCAGCCCAATTGTCAAACCAAAAGAGTGATGATCCCATCATTGGATGCCAATTGATCTGATGCTTTATAATATCTCTGCATTCCAATATTTTCCTCCATACATGTGATCCTACCCTCCATGGAACAATTATTGCATTAAGCTTCTTACAGTATTTCTGACTCATGAAGGAACTCCATAGACTTGGTTTTGTTCAAAAATTCCACCATAACTTGCAGAATAAAGCTTTGGAAATATCATGTAATGATCTGAATCCTATCCCCCTTCATCACAAGGCATACACAATGTATTCCATGAAGCCCAATGCCTACTGCTGCCTCCCACTGAGCTACTCCAGAAAAATTGAGCAAATATCTTATGAAGTTTGTTAATAACAAAGTTAGGGGGATTAACAGCAGAGAGTAAATGGATTGGCATACTCTG
Source organism: Nicotiana otophora (assembly GCA_000715115.1). NCBI lineage: Eukaryota > Viridiplantae > Streptophyta > Magnoliopsida > Solanales > Solanaceae > Nicotiana > Nicotiana otophora. The sequence goes on along the minus strand of AWOL01S0027327.1, from coordinate 60,149 downwards.
TAGAACATATGATATTAAGACTGCCCTGCCCCCTATGCTCAACATTTTACCTTTTCAGTACTGTAGGTTATCAAGAACCTTTGAGATTAACCCTTAGTAGTAATCTATTTTCCTTCTTGCACCGAAGATAGGACACCCCAGGTAAGTAAAAGGGAATTTCTGCTTTCCAATCCCAGTGACCCTCTCCACCTTTCTAACTACTTCTAAATCTGTCAAGTGATGCATATAAATGGCAGATTTTGCTTTGTTTACCAATTGCCCCGATGCAACTTCATATGAATATAAGACTTCTATCACTAGCCTTAATGAAGTTTCATTTGAAGATTAGAAAATGATTGTATCATCTACATAGGAAAGATGATTAATTTTGGGGCTCCATTTAGGTAGACCAAAGCCACAGAAATACAGATTTAAGTGCAAATCATTCAAACCTCTTGATAATGCCTAAGCAGCTAAGATAAACAATGTAGGTGATAGTGGATCTCTTTGCTTGACACCCCTCGATGATTTGAAAAAACCATGAGGTTGTCCATTCACGAGGACAGAATACCAGTTGTTGCCTACAATATCATACACCATCCTAATGAAACTTTCACAAAATCCCATCTTCCTTAGCATTTTAGTCAGAAATAACCATGACAGCCTATTATAGGCTTTTGTCATGTCGAGCTTAATCACTACATTAGGTCCAGAGCTCTAGTTCTAAGCCTAATATCTGTGATTATCTCCTGAGTTAGTAGCACATTCTCGACTATGCTCCTACCTTTAAAAAATCCTGCTTGCTCTTCTGATATACGATTAGGAAGTAATTCCACCACTCTATCATGGATCATTCTAGAAAAAAACTTGTTGATGAAATTACTAAGGCTTATAGGCCTCAAATCAGAAAATGTACTGACCTTCTTCTTCTTTGGTAATAAGACTAGATTTGTGTATGTAACACATTTGGGAAGTTGTTGACCACTGAAAAATGCCAGTACCATATTATATATATCCTTTTCAATGATCTCCCAACACGATTGATAAAATGCACCAGAAAATCTATCTGGCCCTCCTGCTGAATCTGCATTAAGCCCAAATACTGCTTTTTTTACCTCTTCTTGAGTGGGAATATTGATCAATTTCTCATTCTGCTCCCTATTTACCAGAGTAGGTACATGATCAATGATATCAAATGTTATTGGAATCACAGTTTCAGTGAATTGTTCTTTGAAAAACTGTACTGCCTCTTCTGCAATTTGCTCCTCTTCATCGATCCAATAGCCTACACTGTCCTATATCCTCCTAATCTGCAGCTTTTTTCTTCGACCTTTGACCTGAGCATGAAACAGTTTGGTGTTTCTGTCACCATCCTTAAACCATGCCATACCTGATTTTTGCCTCCAGAATGCCTCCTCAATTGCAAGATACTTGATCATATCAGCTTATACTTTTTGAAGTCTTTCTCTGTTCGACTGAGTTGGATAGGCTTCAAACTGTCTTTCATGTACTAAAACAACTTCCTCTAAGCTTGCAATCTTCTGGAAAATATCCCCAAATATGTCTTTACTCCATGTGGACAATGCTTTCTTGAGCTTCTTCAGTTTGTGATTGAATAAAGTAAATGGATTTGCACTGAAGTCAACACTCCAATTCTCTCTTACCACCTCCAAAAAAGTCTCATTTTTGGTCCAGAAATTAAGAAATCTAAATGATTTCTTAATAGGGGCAGTCTCGATATCACATTTCAAAAGCATTGGACAATGGTCACATCCTATTTTTGATAAGTGAGTAATTTCTAATCCTGGGAATGTTTCCTGCAACTCCAAATTTCCTAAACATCTATCAAGCCTTTTGAAAATGCAATCTTCCTCTGATCTTCCATTCCACCAGGTGAAGATACTGCCTGTAAAACCCAAGTCTGACAATTTACAAGTATTGATGCAGTGCCTAAAATCATCGACTTCTTTAAGTGACACTAGCAAACCACCAAACTTTCTTCCTCATCCCATATAACATTAAAATGTCCACCCACGAGCCATGGGATAGTCATATCAGTAGCCATTTCATACAAGGAGTTCCACAACTCTATTCTCTCAATAGCATCACATTTGGCATTAACCAATGTGAGTATGAGTTCTACATGCGATTCAGTGTGGAACAGTTTCAATGTTATCTGTTGAGACATATTGTACAGAATTGTAACCTCAAAAACTTCATCTATGAAGGCCCATATTTTATTTGACACATTCACCACAGCCTGAGCCAAATCTATCCTTCTCATATATCTCTCAACCTTGTTAGACTGTTGCATTGGTTCAAGAATACCAATAAATTCAAAATGATGTTGCCTATGCATTGTGATCAATCTCTCAAAAGCATGCGTAGTGTTGACTGATCGCACATTCCAAATTATTGCATCCATTACTGATTTTGCGACTTGGTCAGTGTCCTTCTCATTTGAACTCCGGCTGTTGGAGCAGTTGAAGCCTCTCTACTTTGCTTTTTTCTACCTTTAGCAGCTGATTTCACTTTTTCAATATGCCTAGGAGATAAATCTCCCTACATAGCAATATTGAGAAAGTTTTGGGCAGTCGACTCTTCATCCATATCCTTAGATGCATGATCATTTTGAATTTCCACTTCTTTTGCCCCTTCTACTGCGACAATATTTGAGATCTTAGAAATAAGTATCACAGCCTATTCAGCATTCTTTTTCTCACACTGCAATTTCGATGGAATAGTGATTTGAGTAGACTCCTGAAGTTGAGACTTTGTTATCTGTTGTTTTGCAACTTCACCACTCTCCTTAGTCTTTGAATTATTTGCAATATCAACAGAAATCTGCTGCTGAGTTCCTCCTGGATCTGTGGCATAAGCATCCACTCCTTTTGAAGCCATATCTTTGGTGATTATTCCTTCAGAAATGTTCTGCTCCACATTTATTTGTTGCTGGCCATTGTGATCATCTTCATTGTTGGGTAAACTTTGTTCTTCACTTGTTCTTGTAGCAATGGCCTTGCCATTTACACTTTTTTCATCTTCATCAACTGCATCACCACCATTCTCTTCTTCACTTTGCATTTCATCCGAAATTTCCCCTTCCTCTGACTCTTCTTCTGTTTGGTCAGCCCATAGTCTACCACCTTGCCATTTAACTTTCTCATTTATTTTAAACTTTTCAAATTCAACTTCCTTTATCTGTTCCTTATCTACATTCTTTGCTAGTTCACCTTCTACTCTAGTATCCAGGGGAGGTACAACTGGACATGATGTATTTTTATTAACCATATTACCTGTGAATGCTCTTTGAACCCATTGAGCAGTAGTTTTTTTGTTCGGTAGCTCAGCTGTATTTTGCTCCTTAGCCACAAATTCTACTCAATCCTTTTGTGCAATTTTCCCTGCTGGTGTAGGACTAGCCATAGGTGTAACAGAATTTCCACTCTTACCAGTTGTAGGATTAAACTTTGGGGCTGCAGGATTCAAACTTTTGCCCTTACCAGTATGTTTGTTTTTAGGACTACCTTGACCTTGTTTCCCTCCATTGACAGGTGAGACCTTATCTAGTTGAATAACTTCCTGGACTTCATCTATGACTGCTAATTGCTTATCCTGCACAGTCATTTGAGCAATATTAGAATTTTTCTTAGTTGGAGTCTGTTTTGGCTCCACATTGCCAGTATCATTTACAACTTCTTCCATCTCCAATAATGCAAATTTGTTTCCTACTTGCACCTTTTGCCTTTTATTTTGATTTACTGTGACTATTTCTTTCCCAGTAGTTTCATGTATTTCATTCTGATTAACCACCTTCTTAGATCGATTATCCCTTACCTCTTTCCATTGTTCCTTACCCTTACCAGCCACATTACCTAAAACTTTTCCACTCGACAACACCATTAAAGGACCCTGCTAATTCACATTTGCAGAGGGAGTAGCTAACTCGACTTGTTTTCCAGCCTCATTCCCATCTTCTTGTTCAGTGGCTTTGTTCTCCATCAATTCTGGATGAAGCCTCCAACATTCAAGCATATCATGTTCCTGTAACTTGCACTCTTTACAATATTTGGGAAAATAATCATACTTAATATTTACCCATTCAGTTCTCACTTCACCCGTTAATTCATTCTCAATATCCATACGCACTTTCTTAGGTAGGTCAGCTAACAGATCAACTAACACTTTAACACGTGCACAGCTAGGCCTAGTTTTATTAATTGTTGCCATGTCGAGGTGAAGTGGCTTTCCAACTGCTGAAGCCAGTGAGAATAAACACTCCTTGACGAAAAAAGTTAGCAACAAATTAGGGAAGGAAATCTATGCCATCACCTTTGGTGTCTCTTCTCCAACCTTGAATTTGTGATCATAAATCAGTGTTCTCAACTGAAATTCATACACAAACTTGTCCTTAACATAGTAAACACTTTTCGACGTAAAATTAATGAAATCTTGCCATAATGTCATTCGTATCAACACATGTCTGTCGCAAAGATATCCAATATTGCACTCACCTTTTATTCCATATTGAATGGGAATAATTCGACGTAGTTCATTAAGCTCAGGCCATCCATATGAAAATTTACAAACTACAGCGTATTGTAAATCTTCAATCACATTCATTCTCTCGACCTCCGCTTCAGTAAACTTCACAGTAGGCTGTCCATTAAGAAGATTGGCTCGACGCCACTAAATTGGCTCGACAGCATTCGCCCTTTCTTGGATGGCAGTGTTTAAAGTCGTTGGTAAAAGGATTTTCGAATAATCAAGAGGCTGGGCAGTATTGTTGATGGTCGTGAAAGGCTGGGCGATGTTGGGGGGGACTTGGGGAGGCTGACCAGCCATTGGAGGGGGCTGGCCGCCGGCCGACGAGGCCATGGCAGTGTTACGAAGGCTGTACATATTTCTAGGGTCGTGTAAGGCTGTACATATTGGTAGGTTTCAAGGTTGAACGTTTTTTTTGTATTTGATTTTTTTATTTTAGTTTTTCTTGTTGATTTGAGAAATATGGCATCTTGGAATTGTGGGAGTTTTGATGTTGGTAATTCTATTGTTGATTTTCCTTGTGCTTATTGTGGAGGAAACCACCTGTGGAAAAATTGTCAAAATATTTTCGAAAGCAAGTTATGTTCACCAACTCAATCTTATGTGTGGAATGTATGTGATATTTTTGGTGGTCAAGATGGTCACTTTCATGATTGTACTTATATTTCTTATTCTCATCCAACTCCTTACTATGATGGTTCTACTTTTTCTTGTGAAGTTAATAAGAATAAAGAACCCTAGGATGATGACCTGAAAAAGATAAAAAATATAGTAAGGTGCCTTTTGAAACAATATGATGTGAAATCACTGCAAGTACAAAGGCAAGAGGCAACTATTCGTGACTTGGAGGCTCAAGTGAGTCAACTAGTTGAACCTTGTAAAGTACAACAAACTGACATTGTGGATAGAAGCCAAGAAGAGCATAAAATAACGGAAAAATTGATATTTTAATGGAGGAGTTAAGGGTTGAATACCAACAAACTAACCAACTAGAATATGATGATATCGACGTTGAAGAAGTGACATTTGAGTCAACCAAGGACCTTAAAGATGCAACTGTAGTTGACTCTAGTTTGTGTCATGAAAAGGATATGAATAAGCCTGCAAATTTTCAGTTTGAGCGCATTTGTCCTCACTCCAAGCATTGTTTCACATTGTGTTTGGATGATTATATGGAAATAGTGTCATCTGAGCTAATTGAAGAGTCAAGGAATGAGGAACAAGCCGCCTACATTCTGGAGTTCCTTTTGCAAAAAAGTCAGCATTACACACCTCATCTAAAGGCCAAGAAGTGCAGAATACTACATTTTTTCTTTGGGCCAGTTAGAGTCGTCCCACCACCCTTGGAGCATAACCGAAAACTTGAAGAAAAACTTGGGGTTCAATTCATAAGCTCAAAGTGGAGGCAAAAAGTAACTCGTGTAGTGCCCTCACGTTAAATCAAGCACTTGTTGGGAGGCACGCCGTGCCCTATTTTCTCGCGAAAGCGGGCTTCGACATGGGACAGCTCTTTTAAATGAGGGTGTTAAAAGAGATAGAGTCGCCACCTAACTATGTTTAAGGTGCGTTAGGGAACCTATTTATAAATAACTCTGTTTGACTAGTCAATTCCACCAAAGATCGGGTAAGGGCTCAAATTACCTCAAAGAGAAGGTGTTAGGCACTCTTCGAGGTCCACAACTGTGGTTCCCGGTCGAATTTTATACTATGTGGATTATATGATTAAACTAGACAAGCATATAAGTAAAGAAAAATATGAAAGATGAAAGTCCTATTATAACGTAAACCGGTGTAAGAAAAGAATTATTAAACTATATGAATAACTGATACAGGTTTTAAAGATTACAAGGATTACAACTGCGTTGGTCTATGTTTAATGACTAAATCCTTTTAGCAAGCATATGGGGGGGG